>JABXNX010000960.1:0-14066 GCA_014843695.1 Archivesica marissinica
CGCATAAATAATAACACCGCACAAGTGACGTATTTGAGAGATTCAGGTGCGACAATTAGTTTATTGTCGGCTACTGATCAGACCGCTGATCATTTAGAATACACAGGTGAACGGGTAACAATCCGCGGTGTCAATTATATCCCTGGTAATTATCCGATAGCAAAGATTAGCGTCGATTGTCCAATATACCAAGGAACATTGAAGGTGGCTGTATTAAAACACAGATGCACCGCGGGGGTGGATCTTATAATAGGTAACGACTGTGAAACTGCCCCTGTCACTGATTTGATTACCTGTGGCGTGGTTACACGCTCAAATAAGAAAATTATCCCGTTTGATGAAATTGTCACGTCCAACCCAGACTCAGAAAACACGACCGATACAAATCACAATGTCTTACCTTTTCGGAATACAATTGAGATCAATTCCCCCTCTGAGAAAGCCAGTACAGTTAAACCCCAAAATATTCCCTCTATTGACGATTTGAGTCCTGATAAATTATTGCAAGAACAGAATAATGACCCGACCTTAGCACCCCTCTGGGAAATGGCTCAAGAAGGAACACCTATTCGGCAAGGATATTACATCCAGCTCGAACCCCGACTACTTATGAGGAGAGAACAACCTCAAGACACGTCCAAAGTTCGACCCTGGAAAATATATGATCAGGTGGTAGTTCCACGGGGATTCCGTGATCATATAACGGGACTCGCCCATGACAGTTTAAGTACGGGACACCAGGGACCTAGTAAGACCCTGAAGCGCATTAAGCGCCGCTTCTTTTGGCCGGGAATCCGCGCAGATGTTAAACGATTCTGCCATAGCTGTGGGCCGTGCCAGAGAGCGGGTAAGGGACAGAAAGCCACTGTAGCCCCATTGAAACCCCTGCCCATTATATCCCAACCATTCAAATTTATATCCGCTGATTTCGTTGGACCCATGAAGAAAACTATAAATGGGAACCAGTATATCTTGAATTTTATTGATCATGCCACTAAATATACGGAATCTTTCCCATGCGCCGCAGCGACAGCTGTTAATGCACAAAAAGCCCTGATCGAGATAATATCTCGACATGGAAAACCCCAGACCCTGTTGACTGACCGAGGAAGCGCTTTCATAGCTGAAACATTCACACGCTTCCTAGCCGAGCACGATATACGTCACTTAACTAGCACGAGTTACAGGCCTCAAACCAACGGATCAATAGAGAAATATAATGGTACATTGAAAACCATGCTTAGAATCCTTGGGGAGAACTCTTTATCGTCTTGGGATGAGATGCTACCCTGGCTATTATTTGCATATAGAAGTGCAGAGCACTCTAGCACAGGATATTCTCCCTTCTACCTTCTATATGGGCGCGAACCTAGAGATAATCTAGATTCCACTTATGATCTCTGGGCTAGAAATGAGCGGGATGAAGGGATCCCCATAAATAACTATGTACAAGAATTATGTCATAGATTAGCTGAAGCGTTACGTGACGCCAGCGAGAATGCACAACAGGCCGCAGATGGTCGTAAAACAAAGTATGACAGAAGTAAGAAAGCGAAAATGCGTGTATTCCAGCGTGGTGAATTAGTGTTAGTACGATTACCGTTAAAAGGTAATAAGCTGAAGAATGCCCTCCAGGGACCGTATCCGGTACACGAAAAGGTAGCGTCGCATACCTATATTATATACATGCCTGATAAGAGAGTAAAATACCGTGTTATGCATGTAAACCAGTTGAAGCCCTGGACAGGTAGGGAGGAGGGTGCAGCTCTAGCTGATAGTAGTCCGGTGTATGAGTCCCAAGACCCTACCCTATTAGATTACCAAGCCCCTACGGACATTGAGAAAGAATTCGATCCTTGCAGTCCTCTTGAATCTGTACCTAAGAAAACCTGGCCGGATATCAGTCATTTAAACCCAGACCACAGGGACGATATTAGTCAGTTATTTGACCGTTACCCCCGTTTATTCTCTGGACAACTGGGACGTTTCCACGGTGTTACCCATGATATTGATGTGCAAGGTGCTTCACCCGTAATCCAGCCTTACTACCGCATGTCTCCAGAAAAGAAACAAATACTAAAAACTGAGCTAGATCAAATGTTGGAGTTAGGAATTATCCGCCCTAGCAGAAGCCAGTGGGCCTCTCCCATAATATTGGTACGCAAATCAGACTCAGAATGGCGACCATGTATTGATTATCGGAAAATTAATGACCTGACTCGAGGAGAAGCCTTCCCCATCCCGAGATTAGACGATCTCATTGATCAGGTCGCAGGTTCGAGTCTGATATCAATTTTAGATCTTAATAAAGGTTACTGGCAGATTCCGCTAACCCCTCGAGCTAGTGAAATTGCAGCGTTCATAACCCCCTGGGGCTTGTTTGAACCATTAACTCTCCCATTTGGTTTAAAAAACGGTGGAGTTACCTTCCAGAGGGCCATAAACGAGATAATCGCTCAATCCCCGACAGAACCCATCCGTGATAGATTTGCCGACGCATATCTGGATGATATTGCTGTTCGATCCAATTTATGGTCACAGCACATAAATCACTTGGATTGGACATTTCATAGACTAGAGGATAGTGGTGTTACTTTGAATCCGAAGAAGTGTAAAATTGGGTCTGGAACAGTCAAGTACTTGGGACATGAATTAGGGTCGGGAAAAATCAAACCAATTTCCAGCAAGGTTGAGTGTATTAGTAATATCTCTCCCCCACAGACCAAGAAACAATTACGAGGATATCTGGGATCAGTAGGATTTTACAGGAAATTCATTCCCCAGTTCGCTGAGATCGCCGCTCCCCTGACTGACTTATTAAAGGGCAAGCGATCAGGGAACATCATAACTCAGTGGAGCGATAAACATCAACTTGCTTTCGAATCCTTAAAGAAAGCTTTAACCAATAAACCCATACTGAAGGCCCCTGACTTTAACCAAGAGTTCGAACTCTATACTGATGCTTCCGATTTGGGAATTTCGGCTGTACTGACTCAGACCGTTGACCAAGTACCACACCCAGTAGCATTTTATTCCCGAAAACTTATTCCACGAGAGAAAAACTACTCTACAATAGAGAAGGAATTATTAGCTATAGTGGCCGGTATCGAACATTTTCGCATATATGTAAGCACAAGCAAAACAATAATTAATTCAGATCATAATCCCCTTGTATGGTTAAGTAGGTCGAAAACGTCCAATCAACGCCTCTTAAGATGGGCACTGTGTCTCTCAGAATTTAATCTGACCATTAAACATATCAAAGGGACTCAAAATGTTCTAGCAGACTTTCTCAGTAGAGTTCAATGACTGTGATGTTTGACTTAGTAAATGTACTTGGTATTATTTCAGTTGTTCAGTAAATAGTTATTGCCTCTATGATTAGAATGTTGGTACCTAGCGAAAGAAATGCTATTTTAGGACATATGATGTATTGATATTATGATTGTTTTCTACTGTATATTCAAAGGAATGAAGATTTGTAAATCGGCCGATAGCGGGCGATGTCAAACTTCTCCCCGGGTAGGGAGGATTGTGCAAAACCCCAATTTGCACGAAATATTTATTATTGTTATATATAAATAGTAATGTATTATATAAATACATTAAACTGTTTCTATATATGGCCAAATGTTTACCATGTAATATATATATATTTGTTTTATGCATAATCGTCTGCTATTATTTTCGCGCCTAAAATTATCAATCTCGCTTCGCGCGGGAAATGACTTAAGATGTTAGGCCTAATCTCAGTTTATCAAGGCCGTGGTTGCAGGTGTCCAGTTATGTAATACAAAGGCACCGAACTGGTTTGATGGTGTAATATTAGATAACATAACAGATGTTTAGGAATAACAGATGTTTTAGGAATTGTTATATCATATATACACTGATTCAATTATGTATATAAGAAATGGATTTTATTAACATAGATCAGACACACTAGAGCCTAACTCCAGGAGCGAGAAAGGTCGTGATCTCAATCTAGTATATAGAACATATAAACTGTATTTATGATACTTAGATATTATGGACATTATAAGAAATATAACTTATAAAGATTTGTCGAATAATTAAATTGTTCAGCCACAGAAGAAACATAGAGTTTCGGCGAACCATATCGAAGTTGATTAAAAGTTAATCTAATCAGAAACAGTGATTAGATTATAGTGATATTGAGTAATGACGGATTAGAAAGATTGGATGTTAAATATACTGTGTAAGCGCATATTCGCACACAAAAAAACGCTCACACAAATGGATTGTTAAATAAGCTTTTAATGATACGATGTATATATATATATAGATCACTGATTATATATATATGGATATTTCTGATGCCAATATAAACAAGATATTATATAGAAGAAATGTAATACTGTGTTGAGTTATCATTAATACATATAATAACGAAGAAACCCCCTAGACAACTCCAGCGAGTCTACAATAGGATAGACCCTGGTAAGAGCCGTAGCAACCGAGACATATTATTACGAGAAGAAAAAGGAGAGTTTGCGACAATATGATAAGATATTGGATTAAAATTTTAAACATGAATGATAATGCACTCATTAAACGAATTTATATAATGCTAAAAAACGATGCGAATAATAATGTGACGTATAATGGTTCTAATTGGGCATACCAAATAAAATAAAATCGATTTTGGAAAATCTGGGAATGTCTAATTTATGGCTTCACCAACAAACTTATGAAATTAAACTGCATATTATAAAACAAAGAATCTTTGACCAATATTACCAAACTTGGTACGCAGACATAAACAACTCAAGGAGACTATCAACATACTGTAGATTCAAACATACATTTAATTTAGAAACACACCTTGATAATAGTATGGACAAAACATTTAGTATAGCCCTGAGCAGATTTAGACTTTCATCACATAATTTAGAAATTGAAAGAGGAAGGTATCTTAATGTACCACGAAATGAGAGAATATGCAAATTTTGTAACTTAAGAACAATCGAAAATGAGTATCACTTTCTCTTAATATGCACAGTGTACACCGATATACGAAAAAAATACATAAAGCCGTATTATTGCAGTTGGCCAACTTTAAATAAATTTGATAAACTTATGATGTCAAGAAATAAAAAGGAAATCTCAAACTTATCAAAATACATATATTTTGCCAGTAAAGTCCGAAAAGAGTTAGATCAAATCAATAATATTCCTTGAACTATAATACTAATGAATACTAAAACAAACTAAGCTTCTCTTTAAGATAATTATGATAATCTTCACTGTGGACTCATGTTTCATGTTGTCATTACATTACAAGTTATATTTATATACCTATTTATAATAGACTAGAAGCACTGTAATTTTGCTTAATGTTGAATAAATATTGTTGTTGTTGTTGTTGTTGTATATATTATATCGTCGCTACCGGTTGCCCATATGAGCGACGCTTCCTGAAGAGATTATCATTTTAGATTTTTGGAGGATAGTACAATGATACAGACAGAGACCCATTCCAGAGTCTCCTCTGGTTCTTTTACGTACACGGTGTAAAGCACCGACACGAGACCTCGGTTTAAAGTCCCATCTTAAAGATTGTTAATTGTATTAAGGTCAGACGGGGGGTCGAACCTGCGATCCCGGGATTACCAGTCCAGCGTGTTACTGTCGCCGGTCCCTTGTCTGCCCTGACTCTAAACCTCCTAGCGGGTATATGTATCTCGAGGGGGTGGGTTTGAGTGAAAGACTCGACGCAATAATTTATATGGGATGATGACTTTAATTTACTTCTTTCCTGAAAATACATTGATTTTCATACAAAGTAAATTAACAAATCACATAATGTACAAATCATATTCTTATGAGTTTGACAGATGACAGCTGTCAAAATATGTAAACAATACATTCAGGTGTGTTAGAGCATAGCATCTAGTGAAAATACACGAGCATGTTTACATTTCAAAATACATAAAATTACATGTGACTATCAATTCGATATCAACCTAACGAATAGACTGAAGTTTATAAATCACAAAAACTATTGTTACCTGGCTATATATCCAATATAGTCATTAAAATGTATTATAAATATACGCCAAAATGGCGATTTATTATCCATTCCAAAGCTGACCTGATAGTGACCAACAATAATGATTGGTTAGAATATGTCACATGCAAATTGTTAGTATGACCATTTATAAATACATTTTACATATATACTAGTTGCAGACGATATACGTTAAGTATGGAACGCCAGAACGGACATAATATACAGGGGCGGGGGTAAACACAATAAAACAACTGAATATTTTCCCTGTAACGTTTGTTGATGGTTTATTAACGATTGCTATGATTGCGATCCAATTACAGGCTATGACATTACCACTAGACTACATATCCGTCTGCAGTACAAACAAGAAATCGTGTAGGTGTTGGTATAATCCCTGTACACAATTCGTGGCACCGTTCCCTCGTTGATGCTGACTAATCGCATAAACGTGTCACCCAGTATTTGTGTAACATGCATTTATTAATATTGTCAATTCCCCGTAGACAATGATGCTATTGAACTGTCTATTGTAAAACTACGTACTTGGATTCCATGCTTTAGCATCAGTTTGTGTAAGTCGTGAGAGCTCAGTGGTAGCGTAGTGGTAGTGTGTTTCCTTCGGGTGTGAGTGGTTCGGAGTTCGCGCCCAGCTGGAGCCGCTACGAGTGTGCCCTTATGTAATGCACTTAATTAAATTCCGCATTGCATCTTCTATCTCCCTCGTGGCGATGGATTCCACCAGGAATGAAATATATTGAGAGTGATTAGAGTGATGTTGTAAAAACTTGTTTCGCAACCGAGTTAAATATATATTTGTATAAGAAGTTTCCGCAACAATCTAAACGTGGGAAAGTTGGAACAAGGTTTCAAAATATGTAATTCACGTTATATTGTACATTAACCTGTCAGGGCTCCAGCAGCAGAGAAAAAGTTCATTGTTACGATATTTACAGTCACCCTGTATAGAGTTGCGCATTACATGACGTCACATATTAAAAAATAAACGCGAAACAACCATACCATTTAGTATTGAAACTCGTTCGGTGACGTTCTCCGAGGAGGCACGATATGCCAAAACTCTAATGGTCAAGCTAGCGAGTGGTAATGTACCGTTCTCCGAGGAGGCACGATATGCCAAAACTCTAGTTGTCAAGCTAGCGAGTGGTAATGTACCGTTCTCCGAGGAGGCACGATATGCCAAATCTCTAATGGTCAAGCTAGCGAGTGGTAATGTACCGTTCTCCGAGGAGGCACGATGTGCCAAAACTCTAATGGTCAAGCTAGCGAGTGATAATGTACCGTTCTCCGAGGAGGCACGATGTGCCAAAACTCTAGTTGTCAAGCTAGTGAGTGGTAATGTACCGTTCTCAGAGGAGGAATGATGTGCCAAAACTATAATGATCAAGCTAGTGAGTGGTAATGTACCGTTCTCCGAGGAGGCACGATGTGCCAAAACTCTAGTTGTCAAGCTAGTGAGTGGTAATGTACCGTTCTCAGAGGAGGAATGATGTGCCAAAACTATAATGATCAAGCTAGTGAGTGTTAATGTACCGTTCTCCGAGGAGGCACGATGTGCCAAAACTCTAATGGTCAAGCTAGGGAGTGATAATGTACCGTTCTCCGAGGAGGCACGATGTGCCAAAACTCTAGTTGTCAAGCTAGTGAGTGGTAATGTACCGTTCTCAGAGGAGGAATGATGTGCCAAAACTATAATGAGCAAGCTAGTGAGTGGTAATGTACCGTTCTCAGAGGAGGAATGATGTGCCAAAACTATAATGAGCAAGCTAGTGAGTGGTAATGTACCGTTCTCAGAGGAGGCACGATGTGCCAAAACTATAATGATCAAGCTAGTGAGTGGTAATGTACCGTTCTCAGAGGAGGAATGATGTGGCAAAATGTACACTTTATCATCGTTTGTTTATACCACTGCTGCGATTTTACCCTACAACCCTGTATGGCTATGCGCATCCTTTTTGGAAACGTATGCTTGCTCCAGGTTAAAACATGCCGAGTTAGTAATTAAATCAGTTTTCAATCAAATACATAAAAACGCTTTTTCTGAAGAAAAAAATGTGTCTATTAAGTACATTGTCATTTCACGCAGAGCACATTTATTTAGTTGCAATTTTTAAACAAAAGACGATGTTCATTTAAGCTTCTGAATAACACGACAATTTCCGTTTAACCCCATGACGTCAGATACGTGACATTAATGTTAGATCAGACAACCGCTTGCAGCTTTTTTATGATTACAAATGTTTGAAATTGTTTAGAATTTTCGTGCATTTAGGGAAAAAATCACATCAATGAGTATTAGTGCAAACAAACCAGAAACCTATTCTGAAAAAATGCTAAATGATCAAGAAAAAGCTCCATTCACATATATCACGCGGTATCTTCATTCGCTACAATGATTCCAGTTCCGGAACCTTCCACAAGCGAGCCGGATAGCTTTCTCGTACAGGCGCGTAGCTAGACCTAAATATCGATTACGCACCATTCTATGGGGGTCTGGGGGCATACCCCACCCGGAGAATTTTGTTCTGCTATATGGTCTCAGGTGACTTTTGACTACTATTAACATCAGCTACAATCAATATATGTTGGCATTTCGTTTATGTCTGCTTTCTTGTGAATGCTCAATGTCAGTGTCCCCCCTTACCCCCTTACGATCCGGTTCGTATTGCATTTTCGAATGTATTTCATTTTCAAAATAAATCTTACGCACGTGCGTACATGCATAAGCCTAGCTACGCGCCTGTCGTATGAATGTGTTTCAGACCTACAGCGGCGAGGGATACGCGATTTGAAATCCTCGACCGTAGCCACTCGGCCACGTAGGTCACATCCGGAGAAACTAATCCACTACGGTTCCATTAAACGTTCTACTAGATCGCCGGTGCAGCACGCTCACAACAGTCAATACACCATTTAAAGCAGCATTACATCGTAATAAAGGATGTTTTGGGTAAAATATAATTACTAATGTGTGTGTGTGAGTTTACAAAAATCGAAATAGTCGCTCAGAAACGATAAAATTCCAATAAATATAAACCGTCGTATACGGGAATTTGTTTATCAACACACGAAATGTAAACACGCACAGCGCGCATGCGTGAAACAACAGAGGATGTAGAAAACAACGTATATATTTTGAACATGAACCGATCGACTCGGAAAGTCCTACTTTCGGTTTCGAGTTTGTTTTTTATGCAAAAAAACACTGTTTACCAAATGAACATAAGCATACAAAGTATAATGTTAGAATGTGTAGCAGCATTGCTACCCATACGTAAAATTTGAATTTTTCAAATATCTTTTATTTCATACGATGTAATGCTGCTTTAAGCTCCAGTATTTAACACCCTGTGTTTCCCGAGTACAATGCTCTGATGTATGCATACATCACAAATACGTCAATGTGACGGCTGTTGACGTTTGTTTGTATGTATCACCTATATGCAAATATAGCGTATGCTGACGTATGTATAAAAAAAATTTAACAACGATTGCGAAGCAAGTTCTAGCAACTTATATTAATCACTCTCGTTGGCGCGGATGCAAGCGCATATGTGGTCATTCGTGTGGCAGGAAACCGGAGTACCCGGGAAAAGCCCACCTGCCTGACCTGGTGACCACCGTACCATCTCACATACTTCCCGGTCCGAGGATCAAACCTGGGTTGCATTGGTGAGAAGCGAGAGCGATAACCACTGCGCTAATCGGACGTATGTATGTATCGCATGTGTGTCCATACTGTCGCATATATACATTTAGGGCCACTTGTAACCCGACACTTCACGCAAAATCCGAACAATGTAAAAAATCACCCAATAATAATAATAATAATAAAGACTTTATTTTACGAGAGTACTCATTTAACAAAAGTTAATCTACCATGAGGCCCTCAACATATATACAATCAAATGCAATCAAAAGATAGCACTATAAGTGAGAACTGCACATTGGAATAATATAGTAATGTAGAAGCTGAAACACAATCTGTATGCCGAGAAACTAATATCTAGTGTGTCCTTCCATGTCTCTTACGACGTGCGCACACCTCCGTCGCACAGGTGAACGATATGATCATTTGTGTTCAGATAATGTAGCAGAATAGCATAATCTATAATTTCAAATTAATATGTTGAATCATAATTTGAAGTTTCTGGTCTTGCGCTGTGTTATTTTGTGAATTTTGATTTTACAGTGTTGTTTGTTATTTGTTAAATTTTGTACCTTTTTGTTCATCAATTGAAAAGAAATTTCTTGTATACACTTATGATGTGTTGGTTTATACATAGTCCAAATTAGAACGAAATTCTTTCACAAATAATCCATTTATAGCGATTTATTTAAGTGTCGGGTTACAAGTGGCCCTAAGTGTATATATAGATGAAGTATATCTACATCGCTACTGGTGCGGACCGTCGTTGAAACTTGTGGCGCAAACCGTTTGTATGTTCATGCTATGTATTGTATCTTTTTGTGTATGACATATGTATAGTGATTTGCAATAAAAAATATTATTAAATTTAAAATATCGATATTGCATTTCGTCCGATGAATTGTATGCCCCTGCTTGTATCTGTTTTCCTTTGAAGTTCCTCACTAATGATATGCAACTGACATGCGCACTCGACGTTACAGGCATTCGAAATCGCAGTGTTGGGCAGCGTTTCTTATTGGTATGAACTACAGTGGGCGTTGACAGAGAGACATGTACAGTCCACACGCTTTAAGCACGGCCAATGAAGTTCATACCCTGATGGATATTAATCCGCCATTCTTTACTTAAATGGATGCATCCCTGACTGAATATTTAGAGGTTAGTACGTTGCTAGTTTCAGACAGACGGACGGACGGGCTCTCGGTCGGACGGACAGACTATTTTATTGTCGTAAACTATACAAAGTTTCTTGACACACATATATATACAGTATAACACATGATTAGGTACCAATCAACATAACGCGATATTCAAAAACATTATACACACAAGTTATATGAACACCCACCCACTGAACACCCATTGTGTGGCGTCCGTGGTCCAGTGGTAGAGCGTCGGATTTGGAATCGAACGGTCTCGGGTTCGATACTCGGTCAGGCCACGTATGTAGTGTCATTGAGCAAGGCACCTCACACACATTGCTTAGTACTGGTTAATCGCTTAGGTCGGCTAAGCCTGCCCAGGAAAACATGTCTAAGTCCCCGCGAGGGGTTTGACATTAAAGGAACATACATACCCACTGAACACCCACCCACTGAACACCCACCTAGGGAGTTTGAACTATGCAACTCGTAATGCAAATTTCTATATACTGTTATATGTCCAGTCTACATCCGTTATGTCGAATTATGTCGGACCGAACAAAATACTTCGACATAACTGAAGTTTGACTTAACGAAATTCTATATAAACGTAGCCAGGTATATGTAAAATGATAGTGTCTGAAACGGGACTTTGATCCGACTTCGAGATAACCGGAAAATTCGACATAACCAACTTTGACATAACGGATGTAGATTGTATATTAAAACATAAAGCATGTTCACTCTCCATCAACACTTACAAAGTATACATGTATGTCATAAAGTACACTGTATGTCCGACCGACGTACTTCTCTAGGGATCGGATGATATAGTACAGCGTAAATCAATAAATAACTTGCGAGTGCAACGTAGATGGAGATAAATGACAGACGCTAGCTTGACTCATTTCATTATATGACAGAGGCATGCCGAATGTTGCATGAGTAGTTACAACGCCCAGTTCGGTGCACCTGGCATCTAACCGGAACATACCGAAATATCCAGACAGAGATATACCAAATGTGTCAGGGACATGCCGAATGTGTCCTGAGTAGTTACAACGCCCAGTTCGGTGCACCCGTCATCTAACCGGAACAATCCGAAATATCCAAACAGAGTTATGCCGAAGAACGAATCGAACCCATCTAGTAACTAATTCTCAACCGATCCTATTCAACCACATTTCTCTATATTAATCTATTCTTCTTCTCGTGCTCCGATTTGATAGTTCATGTTCTTGAACTTTCTTCAAATATTCCGTTAAATATTAACCATTTTCTGTTTAACATCCACAACTATTGACTCACTAATGCAATAACTTCTGAAATTCTTTAGTATATACCTAGAATAGATTTCACGTATTTTCATTGTTATATTATATATATTATGTTCCTACATATTGTATAACAATCAATTGATAGGGAGAAGAACTATATCAGTTTTATTTCGTTCTAACCCCTTTCAGTCTGCTGCTGTTAAATGTTCATTTCTTGATTACATGTACAAATATTGAAATACATAATGCTTAAACTAAGTTGTTATGAGTGTTTTACGTTTATTTATCGTCGCTACAGGTTGCCCATATGAGCGACGCCTCCTGAAGAGATTAGTTATTTTAGATTTTGGAGGATAGTGCATGATACAGACAGAGAGCCATTCCAGAATCTCCTCTGGTTCTTTTACGTGCACGGTGTAAAGCACCGACACGAGACCTCGGTTTAACGTCCTATCTGAAAGACTGTTAATTGTATTAGGGTCAGACGGGGGATCGAACCTGCGATCCCTGGATTACCAGTCCAGCGTGTTACCACTGGACTACATATACGTCTGAGTTGTTATGAACGATATCTGCAAAGCATATATTTATAGATAAAATATATGAATACCATCTCCGGTCTACCGACAGAAGCCGTCCATCAGTCCGTGAGCTAACATATTGTGTAGATTGTTTTGCACAGCTTACGCGTTTATAATGAATACTTCATTGATACATAGTTAATCTAAAAATACGAATTTGATGAAACCGACATTAACACTGTTTAATTGCATGCACATATGTAAAATATATCGAAAACGAGGCTAAACAAAATGGTTGACAAATTTTGAATTCTTGAATAAAATAAACAAAATCGACAGTTTTGGTGGTATTAACTGGATTAATTTGGTGGACTTTGATCAAACAATGATGGATATACATACTATTTGATAGTCAAGTAAGAGTCCAGTTGTTTTAGCTGATAAACTCTATGATATGATGGCAAACGTAAAAGAGAATACTCCAAACAAAGGAAATAATGGTGCTAAGAAAAAAGATCAACCAAGTGACAAACAGATGGACACACACATCAGGTACCGATCATTCCGCCCTACATGGGTCCACAAGCAGGATATTTTCCATCTTTTGGAATACCCAGTCAAATACCGCCACATTTATACCATCCTTAGTTCACTGATTACCCAACTCGAGGCCAGGATAACAGTATGCTAGAACTTTTCCAAGAAATGAACACAAGGCTTAAAACAATTGAAACGAGTGTCTCGAAAATCGCCCCAATGGAACAGGATATGGCTTACCTTAAAATCCAGATGTCCAATATCCAAGAGACTAATCACACGTTGACACACAAAGTGTTCGAAATTGAAAAATCCTGTCAATTTAACAGTGCACAATACGACCAATTCACTCATGACAAGGAGCACATCGATGCTGATATTGACCTTTTGAAAACTCAATATGCCAGTATCAATTCACAAACTCAAACACTGTTTGCACAAAATTCCGAATTAAATACACGTTGTCTAGATCTACAATCACGGATCATGGAGAATGATCTTATTATATTCGGAGTACACGAGGAGGCCCGTACTAACGAGAACGGTGTTGCTCAGAGAGAGGATGTCCAGTCAACTCCTATAGACACTTTGACCATAAAACTGATTGATAATGACGCTATTAGGCAAGAATCTCCAGTATCGCAGACACATTTTAGCTTTGAAAAAGTATACCGTGTTGGTAATCCGGTGAAAGCCAAAGAATCTAACAGACCACGTCCAATTATAGCTCGATTCGAGAAACTAAGTAATAGAAACACGGTGCGTAAAGCAGGAATCTCTCTGAATGCTTTGAAACAGGGTGTTAAAATCTATGAGCACTTTCCACGTGAAGTCGAGGAACGCAGGAAACAACTCTACCCAATAGTCCGTCACCTTTCTGACCAA
>JABXNX010000162.1:0-27561 GCA_014843695.1 Archivesica marissinica
CTTGGAGTATGTGTGTTACTTCAACATGTAGATGAGTGGTAACTTGACGTATGGGTGTTACTTCAACATGTAGATGAGTGGTATCTTGGAGTATATGTGTTACTTCAACATGTAGATGAGTGGTGTCTTGGAGTACATGTGTTACTTCAAAATGTAGATGAGTGGTGTCTTGGTGTATGTGTGTTACTTCAATATGTAGATGAGTGGTGTCTTGGAGTACATGTGTTACTTCAACATGTAGATGAGTGGTGTCTTGGAGTATGTGTGTTACTTCAGCATGTAGATGAGTGGTGTCTTGGAGTATGGGTGCTACTTCAACATGTAGATGAGTTGTGTCTTGGAGTATGTGTGTTACTTCAACATACAGATGAGTGGCATCTTGGAGTATGGGTGTTACTTCAACATGCACATGAGTGGTGACTTGGAGTATGGGTATTACTTCAACATGCAGATGAGTGGTGTCTTTGAGTATGGTGTGTTACGTCAAACATGTATGTGTGTGTTACTTCAATATGTAGAGGAGTGGGTATTAGAGTATGTGTTACTTTAACATGTAGATGAGTGTGTCTTGGAGTAGTGTGTTACTTCAACATGCAGATGAGTGGGTCTTGGAGTATGGGTGTTACTTCAACATGCAATGAGTGGTGTCTTGGAGTATGGAGTTACTTCACGATGCAGTGAGTGTGTCTTTGAGTATGGGTATTACTTCAACATGCATTGAGTGGTGTCTTGGAGTATGGGTGTTACTTCAACATGTACATGAGTGGTATCTTGGAGTATGTGTGTTACTTCAACATGTATTTGTGTGTTACTTCAATATGTAGAGGATTGGTGTATTGGAGTATGTGTGTTACTTCAACATGTAGATGAGTGTTTGTCTTGGGAGTACATGTGTTACTTCAACATGTAGACGACTGGTGTCTTGGAGTATGTGTGTTACTTCAACATGTAGATGAGTGTTTGTCTTGGGAGTACATGTGTTACTTCAATAGGTAGATGAGTGGTATCTTAGAGTATGTGTGTTACTTCATCATGTAGATGAGTGGTTTCTTGGAGATTGCGTGTTACTGCAACATGTAAACGACTGGTGTATTTGAGTATGTGTGTTACTTCAACATGTAGATGAGTGTTGTCTTGGAGTACATGTCTTACTTCAACATGTATTTGTGTGTTGCTTCAATATGTAGATGAGTGGTGTCTTGGAGTACATGTGTTACTTCAACATGTAGATTAGTGGTGTCTTGGAGTACATGTGTTACTTCAACATGTAGATGAGCGGTGTCTTGGAGTATGTGTGTTACTTCAACATGTAGATGAGCGGTGTCTTGGAGTATGTGTGTTACTTCAACATGTAGATGAGTGGTATCTTGGAGTATATGTGTTACTTCAACATGTAGATGAGTGGTGTCTTGGAGTACATGTGTTACTTCAAAATGTAGATGAGTGGTGTTTTGGAGTATGTGTGTTACTTCAATATGTAGATGAGTGGTGTCTTGGAGTACATGTGTTACTTCAACATGTAGATGAGTGGTGTCTTGGAGTATGTGTGTTACTTCAACATGCAGATGAGTGGTGTCTTGGAGTATGGGTGTTACTTCAACATGTACACGACTGGTGTCTTGGAGTATGGGTGTTACTTCAACATGTAGATGAGTGGTGTCTTGGGGTATGTGTGTTACTTCAACATGTACACGACTGGTGTCTTGGAGTATGAGTGTTACTTCAACATGTAGATGAGTGGTGTCTTGAAGTGCATGTGTTACTTCAACATGTAGATGAGTGGTGTCTTGCAGTACATGTGTTACTTCAACTTTAGATGAGCGGTGTCTTGGAGTATGTGTGTTACTTCAACATGTAGATGAATGGTATCTTGGCGTATGGGTGTTACTTCAACATGTAGATGAGTGGTATCTTGGAGTATATGTGTTACTTCAACATGTAGATGAGTGGTGTCTTGGAGTACATGTGTTACTTCAACATGTAGATGAGTGGTGTCTTGGAGTATGTGTGCAACTTCAATATGTAGATGAGTGGTGTCTTGGAGTATGTGTGCAACTTCAATATGTAGATGAATGGTGTCTTGGAGTACATGTGTTACTTCAACATGTAGATGAGTGGTGTCTTGGAGTATGTGTGTGTTACTTCAGCATGTAGATGAGTGGTGTCTTGGAGTATGTGTGTTACTTCAACATGTATTTGTGTGTCACTTCAATATGTAGAGGAGTGGTGTATTGGAGTATGTGTGTTACTTCAACATGTAGATGAGTGTTTGTCTTTGGAGAACATGTGTTACTTCAATAGGTAGATGAATAGTATCTTAGAGTATGTGTGTTACTTCATCATGTAGATGAGTGGTTTCTTGGAGATTGTGTGTTACTGCAACATATACACGACTGGTGTCTTGGAGTATGGGTGTTACTTCAACATGTAGATGAGTTGTGTCTTGGATTACATGTGTTACTTCAACATGTAGATGAGTGGTGTCTTGAAGTACATGTGATACTTCAACATGTAGATGAGTGGTGTCTTGGAGTACATGTGTTACTTCAACATGTAGATGAGTGGTGTCTTGGAGTACATGTGTTACTTCAACATGTAGATGAGTGGTGTCTTGGAGTATGTGTGTTACTTCAACATGTAGATGAGTGGTGTCATGGAGTATATGTGTTACTTCAACATGTAGATGAGTGGTGTCTTGGAGTATGTGTGTTACTTCAACATGTAGATGAGTGGTGTCTTGGAGTATGTGTGTTACTTCAACATGCAGATGAGTGGTGTCTTGGAGTATGGGTGTTACTTCAACATGCACATGAGTGGTGTCAAGGAGTATGGGTATTACTACAACATGCAGATGAGTGGTGTCTTGGAGTATATGTGTTACTTCAACATGTAGATGAGTGTTTGTCTTGGGAGTACATGTGTTACTTCAATAGGTAGATGAGTGGTGTCTTGGAATGCATGTGTTACTTCAACATGTAGATGAGTTGTGTCTTGGAGTATATGTGTAACTTCAACATGTAGATGAGTGGTGTATTGCAGTACATGTGTAACGTCCAACATGTAGATGAGTGGTGTCTTGGAGTTTTTGTGTTACTTCAATATGTAGATGAGTGGTGTCTTGGAGTACATGTGTTACTTCAACATTTAGATGAGCGGTGTCTTGGAGTATGTGTGTTACTTCAACATGTAGATGAATGGTATCTTGGCGTATGGGTGTTACTTCAACATGTAGATGAGTGGTATCTTGGAGTATATGTGTTACTTCAACATGTAGATGAGTGGTGTCTTGGAGTACATGTGTTACTTCAACATGTAGATGAGTGGTGTCTTGGAGTATGTGTGCAACTTCAATATGTAGATGAGTGGTGTCTTGGAGTACATGTGTTACTTCAACATGTAGATGAGTGGTGTCTTGGAGTATGTGTGTGTTACTTCAGCATGTAGATGAGTGGTGTCTTGGAGTATGTGTGTTACTTCAACATGTATGTGTCTGTTACTTCAATATGTAGAGGAGTGGTGTATTGGAGTATGTGTGTTACTTCAACATGTAGATGAATGTTTGTCTTTGGAGAACATGTGTTACTTCAATAGGTAGATGAGTGGTATCTTAGAGTATGTGTGTTACTTCATCATGTAGATGAGTGGTTTCTTGGAGATTGTGTGTTACTGCAACATGTACACGACTGGTGTCTTAGAGTATGGGTGTTACTTCAACATGTAGTTGAGTGGTGTCTTGGAGTATGTGTGTTACTTCAACATGTACACGACTGGTGTCTTGGAGTATGGGTGTTTTTCAACATGTAGATGAGTGGTGTCTTGGAGTACATGTGTTACTTCAACATGTAGATGAGTGGTGTCTTGGAGTATGTGTGTGTTACTTCAGCATGTAGATGAGTGGTGTCTTGGAGTATGGGTGTTACTTCAACATGTAGATGAGTTGTGTCTTGGAGTATGTGTTTTTCTTCAACATGCAGATGAGTGGTGTCTTGGAGTATGGGTGTTACTTCAACATGCACATGAGTGGTGTCTTGGAGTATGGGTATTACTTCAACATGCAGATGAGTGGTATCTTGGAGTATGTGTGTTACTTCAACATGTATGTGTGTGTTACTTCAATATGTAGAGGAGTGGTGTATTGGAGTATGTGTGTTACTTCAACATGTAGATGAGTGTTTGTCTTTGGAGTACATGTGTTACTTCAATAGGTAGATGAGTGGTATCTTAGAGTATGGTGTTACTTCACAGTAGATGAGTGGTTTCTTGGAGTATGTGTGTTACTTCAACATGTACGTGTGTGTTACTTCAATATGTAGAGGAGTGGTGTATTGGAGTATGTGTGTTACTTCAACATGTAGATGAGTGTTTGTCTTTGGAGTACATGTGTTACTTCAATAGGTAGATGAGTGGTATCTTAGAGTATGTGTGTTACTTCATCATGTAGATGAGTGGTTCTTGGAGATTGTGTGTTACTTCAACATGTACACGACTGGTGTCTTGGAGTATGGGTGTTACTTCAACATGTAGATGAGTGGTGTCTTGGAGTATGGGTGTTACTTCAACATGTAGATGAGTGGTGTCTTGGAGTACATGTGTTACTTCAACATGTAGATGAGTGGTGTCTTGAAGTGCATGTGTTACTTCAACATGTAGATGAGTGGTGTCTTGGAGTACATGTGTTACTTCAACATGTAGATGAGTGGTGTCTTGGAGTATGTGTGTTACTTCAACATGTAGATGAGTGGTGTCTTGGAGTATGTGTGTTACTTCAACATGTAGATGAGTGGTGTCTTGGAGTATGTGTGTTACTTCAACATGTAGATGAGTGGTGTCTTGGAGTATGTGTGTTACTTCAACATGTAGATGAGTGGTGTCTTGGAGTTTACCAACAAGTGTGTTACTTCAATATGTAGATGAGTGGTGTCTTGGAGTACATGTGTTACTTCAACATGTAGATGAGTGGTGTCTTGGAGTATGTGTGTTACTTCAACATGTAGATGAGTGTTCTTGGAGTAGTGTGTTACTTCAACATGTAGATGACTGGTATCTTGGAGTATGGGTGTTACTTCAACATGTAGATGAGTGGTGTCTTGGAGTACATGTGTTACTTCAACATGTAGATGAGTGGTGTCTTGGAGTACATGTGTTACTTCAACATGTAGATGAGTGGTGTCTTGGAGTACATGTGTTACTTCAACATGTAGATGAGTGGTGTCTTGGAGTACATGTGTTACTTCAACATGTAGATGAGTGGTGTCTTGGAGTATATGTGTTACTTCAACATGTAGATGAGTGGTGTCTTGGAGTATGTGTGTTACTTCAACATGTAGATGAGTGGTGTCTTGGAGTATGTGTGTTACTTCAACATGTAGATGAGTGGTGTCTTGGAGTATGTGTGTTACTTCAACATGCAGATGAGTGGTGTCTTGGAGTATGGGTGTTACTTCAACTGTATTTGTGTGTTACTTCAATATGTAGAGGAGTGGTGTATTGGAGTATGTGTGTTACTTCAACATGTAGATGAGTGTTTGTCTTGGAGTACATGTGTTACTTCAATAGGTAGATGAGTGGTATCTTAGAGTATGTGTGTTACTTCATCATGTAGATGAGTAGTTTCTTGGAGATTGCGTGTTACTGCAACATGTACACGACTGGTGTCATGGAGTATGGGTGTTACTTCAACATGTAGATGAGTGTTGTCTTGGAGTACATGTCTTACTTCAACATGTATTTGTGTGTTACTTCAATATGTAGATGAGTGGTGTCTTGGAGTACATGTGTTACTTCAACATGTAGATTAGTGGTGTCTTGGAGTACATGTGTTACTTCAACATGCACATGAGTGGTGTCTTGGAGTATGGGTATTACTTCAACATGCAGATGAGTGGTATATTTGAGTATGGGTATTACTTCAACATGCAGATGAGTGGTGTCTTGGAGTATGGGTGTTACTTCAACATGTACATGAGTGGTATCTTGGAGTATGTGTGTTACTTCAATATGTAGATGAGTGGTGTCTTGGAGTACATGTGTTACTTCAACATGTAGATGAGTGGTGTCTTGGAGTACATGTGTTACTTCAACATGCAGATGAGTGGTGTCTTGGTGTTTATGTGTTACTTCAACATGTATTTGTGTGTTACTTCAATATGTAGATGAGTGGTGTCTTGGAGTACATGTGTTACTTCAACAGGTAGATTAGTGGTGTCTTGGAGTACATGTGTTACTTCAACATGTAGATGAGCGGTGTCTTGGAGTATGTGTGTTACTTCAACATGTAGATGAGTGGTAACTTGACGTATGGGTGTTACTTCAACATGTAGATGAGTGGTATCTTGGAGTATATGTGTTACTTCAACATGTAGATGAGTGGTGTCTTGGAGTACATGTGTTACTTCAAAATGTAGATGAGTGGTGTCTTGGAGTATGTGTGTTACTTCAATATGTAGATGAGTGGTGTCTTGGAGTACATGTGTTACTTCAGCATGTAGATGAGTGTTGTCTTGGAGTATGGGTATTACTTCAACATGTAGATGAGTTGTGTCTTGGAGTATGTGTGTTACTTCAACATGCATATGAGTGGTGTCTTGGAGTATGGGTGTTACTTCAACATGCAGATGAGTGGTGTATTTGAGTATGGGTATTACTTCAACATGCAGATGAGTGGTGTCTTGGAGTATGGGTGTTACTTCAACATGTACATGAGTGGTATCTTGGAGTATGTGTGTTACTTCAACATGTATTTGTGTGTGTTACTTCAATATGTAGAGGAGTGGTGTATCGGAGTATGTGTGTTACTTCAACATGTAGATGAGTGTTTGTCTTGGGAGTACATGTGTTACTTCAATAGGTAGATGAGTGGTATCTTAGAGTATGTGTGTTACTTCATCATGTAGATGAGTAGTTTCTTGGAGATTGCGTGTTACTGCAACATGTACACGACTGGTGTCATGGAGTATGGGTGTTACTTCAACATGTAGATGAGTGTTGTCTTGGAGTACATGTCTTACTTCAACATGTATTTGTGTGTTACTTCAATATGTAGATGAGTGGTGTCGTGGAGTACATGTGTTACTTCAACATGTAGATAAGTGGTTTCTTGGAGTATGTGTGTTACTTCAACATGTACGTGTGTGTTACTTCAATATGTAGAGGAGTGGTGTATTGGAGTATGTGTGTTACTTCAACATGTAGATGAGTGTTTGTCTTTGGAGTACATGTGTTACTTCAATAGGTAGATGAGTGGTATCTTAGAGTATGTGTGTTACTTCATCATGTAGATGAGTGGTTTCTTGGAGATTGTGTGTTACTTCAACATGTACACGACTGGTGTCTTGGAGTATGGGTGTTACTTCAACATGTAGATGAGTGGTGTCTTGGATTACATGTGTTACTTCAACATGTAGATGAGTGGTGTCTTGAAGTGCATGTGTTACTTCAACATGTAGATGAGTGGTGTCTTGAAGTGCATGTGTTACTTCAACATGTAGATGAGTGGTGTATTGGAGTACATGTGTTACTTCAACATGTAGATGAGTGGTGTCTTGGAGTATGTGTGTTACTTCAACATGTAGATGAGTGGTGTCATGGAGTATGTGTGTTACTTCAACATGTAGATGAGTGGTGTCTTGGAGTATGTGTGTTACTTCAACATGTAGATGAGTGGTGTCTTGGAGTATGTGTGTTACTTCAACATGCAGATGAGTGGTGTCTTGGAGTTTATGTGTTACTTCAACATGTATGTGTGTGTTACTTCAATATGTAGATGAGTGGTGTCTTGGAGTACATGTGTTACTTCAACATGTAGATTAGTGGTCTCTTGGAGTACATGTGTTACTTCAACATGTAGATGAGCGGTGTCTTGGAGTATGTGTGTTACTTCAACATGTAGATGAGTGGTATCTTGACGTATGGGTGTTACTTCAACATGTAGATGAGTGGTATCTTGGAGTATATGTGTTACTTCAACATGTAGATGAGTGGAGTCTTGGAGTACATGTGTTACTTCAACATGTAGATGAGTTGTGTCTTGGAGTATGTGTGTTACTTCAACATGCAGATGAGTGGTGTCTTGGAGTATGGGTGTTACTTCAACATGCACATGAGTGGTGTCTTGGAGTATGGGTGTTACTTCAACATGCAGATGAGTGGTGTCTTGGAGTATGGGTATTACTTCAACATGCAGATGAGTGGTGTCTTGGAGTATGGGTATTACTTCAACATGCATATGAGTGGTGTCTTGGAGTATGGGTGTTACTTCAACATGTACATGAGTGGTATCTTGGAGTATGTGTGTTACTTCAATATGTAGATGAGTGGTGTCTTGGAGTACATGTGTTACTTCAACAGGTAGATGAGTGGTGTCTTGGAGTACATGTGTTACTTCAACATGTAGATGAGCGGTGTCTTGGAGTATGTGTGTTACTTCAACATGTAGATGAGTGGTATCTTGACGTATGGGTGTTACTTCAACATGTAGATGAGTGGTATCTTGGAGTATATGTGTTACTTCAACATGTAGATGAGTGGTGTCTTGGAGTACATGTGTTACTTCAACATGTAGATGAGTGGTGTCTTGGAGTATGTGTGTTACTTCAATATGTAGATGAGTGGTGTCTTGGAGTACATGTGTTACTTCAGCATGTAGATGAGTGGTGTCTTGGAGTATGGGTGTTACTTCAACATGTAGATGAGTTGTGTCTTGGAGTATGTGTGTTACTTCAACATGCATATGAGTGGTGTCTTGGAGTATGGGTGTTACTTCAACATGCAGATGAGTGGTGTATTGAGTATGTATTACTTCAACATGCAGATGAGTGGTGTCTTGGAGTAGGGTGTTACTCAACATGTACATGAGTGGTATCTTGGAGTATGTGTGTTACTTCAACATTATTTGTGTGTGTTACTTCAATAGTAAGGAGTGGTGTATCGGAGTATGTGTTACTTCAACATGTAGATGAGTGTTTGTCTTGGGAGTACATGTGTACTCAACATGTAGATGAGTGGTATCTTAGAGTATGTGTGTTACTTCATCATGTAGATGAGTAGTTTCTTGGAGATTGCGTGTTACTGCAACATGTACACGACTGGTGTCTTGGAGTATGGGTGTTACTTCAACATGTAGATGAGTGTTGTCTTGGAGTACATGTCTTACTTCAACATGTATTGTGTGTTACTTCAATATGTAGATGAGTGGTGTCGTGGAGTACATTGTTACTTCAACATGTAGATAAGTGGTTTCTTGGAGTATGTGTGTTACTTCAACATGTACGTGTGTTACTTCAATATGTAGAGGAGTGGTGTATTGGAGTATGTGTGTTACTTCAACATGTAGATGAGTGTTGTCTTTGAGTACATGTGTTACTTCAATAGGTAGATGAGTGGTATCTTAGAGTATGTGTGTTACTTCATCATGTAGATGAGTGGTTTCTTGGAGATTGTATGTTACTTCAACATGTACACGACTGGTGTCTTGGAGTATGGGTGTTACTTCAACATGTAGATGAGTGGTGTCTTGGATTACATGTGTTACTTCAACATGTAGATGAGTGGTGTCTTGAAGTGCATGTGTTACTTCAACATGTAGATGAGTGGTGTCTTGAAGTGCATGTGTTACTTCAACATGTAGATGAGTGGTGTATTGGAGTACATGTGTTACTTCAACATGTAGATGAGTGGTGTCTTGGAGTATGTGTGTTACTTCAACATGTAGATGAGTGGTGTCATGGAGTATGTGTGTTACTTCAACATGTAGATGAGTGGTGTCTTGGAGTATGTGTGTTACTTCAACATGTAGATGAGTGGTGTCTTGGAGTATGTGTGTTACTTCAACATGCAGATGAGTGGTGTCTTGGAGTTATGTGTTACTTCAACATGTATGTGTGTGTTACTTCAATATGTAGATGAGTGGTGTCTTGGAGTACATGTGTTACTTCAACATGTAGATTAGTGGTCTCTTGGAGTACATGTGTTACTTCAACATGTAGATGAGCGGTGTCTTGGAGTATGTGTGTTACTTCAACATGTAGATGAGTGGTATCTTGAAGTATGTGTGTTACTTCAACATGTAGATGAGTGGTGTCTTGGAGTATATGTGTTACTTCAACATGTAGATGAGTGGTGTCTTGGAGTACATGTGTTACTTCAACATGTAGATGAGTTGTGTCTTGGAGTATGTGTGTTACTTCAACATGCAGATGAGTGGTGTCTTGGAGTATGGGTGTTACTTCAACATGCACATGAGTGGTGTCTTGGAGTATGGGTGTTACTTCAACATGCAGATGAGTGGTGTCTTGGAGTATGGGTATTACTTCAACATGCAGATGAGTGGTGTCTTGGAGTATGGGTGTTACTTCAACATGCATATGAGTGGTGTCTTGGAGTATGGGTGTTACTTCAACATGTACATGAGTGGTATCTTGGAGTATGTGTGTTACTTCAATATGTAGATGAGTGGTGTCTTGGAGTACATGTGTTACTTCAACATGTAGATGAGTGGTGTCTTGGAGTACATGTGTTACTTCAACATGCAGATGAGTGGTGTCTTGGAGTTTATGTGTTACTTCAACATGTATTTGTGTGTTACTTCAATATGTAGATGAGTGGTGTCTTGGAGTACATGTGTTACTTCAACATGTAGATTAGTGGTGTCTTGGAGTACATGTGTTACTTCAACATGTAGATGAGTGGTGTCTTGGAGTATGTGTGTTACTTCAACATGTAGATGAGTGGTATCTTGGAGTATGTGTGTTACTTCAACATGTAGATGAGTGGTGTCTTGGAGTATATGTGTTACTTCAACATGTAGATGAGTGGTGTCTTGGAGTATATGTGTTACTTCAACATGCAGATGAGTGGTGTCTTGGAGTTTATGTGTTACTTCAACATGTATTTGTGTGTTACTTCAATATGTAGATGAGTGGTGTCTTGGAGTACATGTGTTACTTCAACATGTAGATTAGTGGTGTCTTGGAGTACATGTGTTACTTCAACATGTAGATGAGTGGTGTCTTGGAGTATGTGTGTTACTTCAACATGTACATGAGTGGTATCTTGGAGTATGTGTGTTACTTCAATATGTAGATGAGTGGTGTCTTGGAGTACATGTGTTACTTCAACATGTAGATGAGTGGTGTCTTGGAGTACATGTGTTACTTCAACATGCAGATGAGTGGTGTCTTGGAGTTTATGTGTACTCAAGTATGTGTGTTACTTCAACATGTAGATGAGTGGTGTCTTGGAGTACATGTGTTACTTCAACATGTAGATGAGTGGTGTCTTGGAGTATGTGTGTTACTTCAACATGTAGATGAGTGGTGTCTTGGAGTATGTGTGTTACTTCAACATGTATTCACTCAATATGTAGATGAGTGGTGTCTTGGAGTATGTGTGTTACTTCAACATGTAGATGAGTGGTGTCTTGGAGTACATGTGTTACTTCAAAGCAATTGTGTTTGTGTGTAACTTCAACATGTAGATGAGTGGTGTCTTGGAGTATGTGTGTTACTTCAACATGTAGATGAGTGTTTGTCTTGGAGTACATGTGTTACTTCAATATGTAGATGAGTGGTGTCTTGGAGTACATGTGTTACTTCAACATGTAGATGAGTGGTGTCTTGGAGTATGTGTGTTACTTCAACATGTAGATGAGTGGTGTCTTGGAGTACATGTGTTACTGCAACATGTAGATACGTGGTGTCTTGGAGTATGTGTGTTACTTCAATATGTAGATGAGTGGTGTCTTGGAGTACATGTGTTACTTCAATATGTAGATATCTACATGTTGAAGTAACACCCATACTCCAAGACACCACTCATCTATATATTGTAGTAACATACATACTCCAAGACACCACTCATCTACATGTTGAAGTGTACATATTGAAGTAACACACATATTCCAAGACACCACTGTCTTGGAATATGTGTGTTACTTCAATATGTAGATGAGTGGTGTCTTGGAGTTTGTGTGTTAATTCAACATGTACACGACTGGTGTCTTGGAGTATGGGTGTTATTTCAACATGTACACGACTGGTGTCTTGGAGTATGGGTGTTACTTCAACATGTAGATGAGTGGTGTCTTGGAGTACATGTGTTACTTCAACATGTAGATGAGTGGTGTCTTGAAGTGCATGTGTTACTTCAACATGTAGATGAGTGGTGTCTTGGAGTACATGTGTTACTTCAACATGTAGATGAGTGGTGTCATGGAATATGTGTGTTACTTCAACATGTAGATGAGTGGTGTCTTGGAGTACATGTGTTACTTCAATATGTAGATATCTACATGTTGAAGTAACACCCATACTCCAAGACACCACTCATCTACATTTTGAAGTAACACAATACTCCAAGACACCACTCATCTATATATTGTAGTAACATACATACTTCAAGACACCACTCATCTACATGTTGAAGTAACACACATACTCCAAGACACCACTCATCTACATGTTGAAGTAACACACATACTCCAAGACACCACTCATCTACATGTTGAAGTAACACACATACTCCAAGACACCACTCATCTACATATTGAAGTAACACACATATTCCAAGACACCACTCATCTACATGTTGAATTAACACCCATACTCCAAGACACCACTCATCTACATGTTGAATTAACACCCATACTCCAAGACACCACTCATCTACATGTTGAAGTAACACAATACTCCAAGACACCACTCATCTACATGTTGAAGTAACACGTGTACTCAAGACACAACTCATCTACATGTTGAAGTGTACATATTGAAGTAATTGGAGTACATGTGTTACTTCAACATGTAGATGTGTGGCGTCTTGGAGTATGTGTGTTACTTCAACATGTAGATTAGTGGTGTCTTGGAGTATATGTGTAACTTCAACATGTAGATGAGTGATGTCTTGGAGTACATGTGTTACTTCAACATGTAGATGAGTGGTGTCTTGGAGTGTGTGTGTGTTACTTCAACATGTAGATGAGTGGTATCTTGGTGTATGGGTGTTACTTCAACATGTAGATGAGTGGTGTCTTGGAGTACATGTGTTACTTCAACATGTAGATGAGTGGTGTCTTGGAGTACATGTGTTACTTCAACATGTAGATGAGTGGTGTCTTGGAGTATGTGTGTTACTTCAATATGTAGATGAGTGGTGTCTTGGAGTACATGTGTTACTTCAACATGTAGATGAGTGGTGTCTTGGAGTATGTGTGTTACTTCAGCATGTAGATGAGTGGTGTCTTGGAGTATGGGTGTTACTTTAACATGTAGATGAGTTGTGTCTTGGAGTATGTGTGTTACTTCAACATGCAGATGAGTGGTGTCTTGGAGTATGGGTGTTACTTCAACATGCACATGAGTGGTGTCTTGGAGTATGTGTGTTACTTCAGCATGTAGATGAGTGGTGTCTTGGAGTATGGGTGTTACTTTAACATGTAGATGAGTTGTGTCTTGGAGTATGTGTGTTACTTCAACATGCAGATGAGTGGTGTCTTGGAGTATGGGTGTTACTTCAACATGCACATGAGTGGTGTCTTGGAGTATGGGTATTACTTCAACATGCAGATGAGTGGTGTCTTTGAGTATGGGTATTACTTCAACATGCATATGAGTGGTGTCTTGGAGTATGGGTGTTACTTCAACATGTACATGAGTGGTATCTTGGAGTATGTGTGTTACTTCAACATGTATTTGTGTGTTACTTCAATATGTAGAGGAGTGGTGTATTGGAGTATGTGTGTTACTTCAACATGTAGATGAGTGTTTGTCTTGGGAGTACATGTGTTACTTCAACATGTAGACGACTGGTGTCTTGGAGTGTGGGTGTTACTTCAACATGTAGATGAGTGGTGTCTTGGAGTGCATGTGTTACTTCAACATGTAGATGAGTGGTGTCTTGACGTGCATGTGTTACTTCAACATGTAGATGAGTGGTGTATTGGAGTGCATGTGTTACTTCAACATGTAGATGAGTGGTGTCTTGGAGTACATGTGTTACTTCAACATGTAGATGAGTGGTGTCTTGGAGTATGTGTGTTACTTCAACATGTAGATGAGTGGTGTCTTGGAGTATGTGTGTTACTTCAACATGTAGATGAGTGGTGTCTTGGAGTATGTGTGTTACTTCAACATGTAGATGAGTGGTGTCTTGGAGTACATGTGTTACTGCAACATGTAGATGCGTGGTGTCTTGGAGTATGTGTGTTACTTCAACATGTAGATTAGTGGTGTCTTGGAGTACATGTGTTACTTCAATATGTAGATGAGGTGTCTTGGAGTATATGTGTAACTTCCAACATGTAGATGAGTGGTGTCTTGTAGTTTTTGTGTTACTTCAATATGTAGATGAGTGGTGTCTTGGAGTACATGTGTTACTTCAACATGTAGATGAGCGGTGTCTTGGAGTATGTGTGTTACTTCAACATGTAGATGAGTGGTATATTGGCGTATGGGTGTTACTTCAACATGTAGATGAGTGGTATCTTGGAGTATATGTGTTACTTCAACATGTAGATGAGTGGTGTCTTGGAGTACATGTGTTACTTCAACATGTAGATGAGTGGTGTCTTGGAGTATGTGTGTTACTTCAATATGTAGATGAGTGGTGTCTTGGAGTACATGTGTTACTTCAACATGTAGATGAGTGGTGTCTTGGAGTATGTGTGTGTTACTTCAGCATGTAGATGAGTGGTGTCTTGGAGTATGGGTGTTACTTCAACATATAGATGAGTTGTGTCTTGGAGTATGTGTTTTTCTTCAACATGCAGATGAGTGGTGTCTTGGAGTATGGGTGTTACTTCAACATGCACATGAGTGGTGTCTTGGAGTATGGGTATTACTTCAACATGCAGATGAGTGGTATCTTGGAGTATGTGTGTTACTTCAACATGTATGTGTGTGTTACTTCAATATGTAGAGGAGTGATGTATTGGAGTATGTGTGTTACTTTAACATGTAGATGAGTTGTGTCTTGGAGTATGTGTGTTACTTCAACATGCAGATGAGTGGTGTCTTGGAGTATGGGTGTTACTTCAACATGCACATGAGTGGTGTCTTGGAGTATGGGTATTACTTCAACATGCAGATGAGTGGTGTCTTTGAGTATGGGTATTACTTCAACATGCATATGAGTGGTGTCTTGGAGTATGGGTGTTACTTCAACATGTACATGAGTGGTATCTTGGAGTATGTGTGTTACTTCAACATGTATTTGTGTGTTACTTCAATATGTAGAGGAGTGGTGTATTGGAGTATGTGTGTTACTTCAACATGTAGATGAGTGTTTGTCTTGGGAGTACATGTGTTACTTCAACATGTAGACGACTGGTGTCTTGGAGTGTGGGTGTTACTTCAACATGTAGATGAGTGGTGTATTGGAGTGCATGTGTTACTTCAACATGTAGATGAGTGTTGTCTTGGAGTACATGTGTTACTTCAACATGTAGATGAGTGGTGTCTTGGAGTATGTGTGTTACTTCAACATGTAGATGAGTGGTGTCTTGGAGTATGTGTGTTACTTCAACATGTAGATGAGTGGTGTCTTGGAGTATGTGTGTTACTTCAACATGTAGATGAGTGGTGTCTTGGAGTACATGTGTTACTGCAACATGTAGATGCGTGGTGTCTTGGAGTATGTGTGTTACTTCAACATGTAGATGAGTGTTTGTCTTGGGAGTACATGTGTTACTTCAACATGTAGACGACTGGTGTCTTGGAGTGTGGGTGTTACTTCAACATGTAGATGAGTGGTGTCTTGGATGTAGATGAGTGGAGTCTTGGAGTACATGTGTTACGTCAACATGTAGATGAGTGGTGTCTTGGAGTATGTGTGTTACTTCAACATGTAGATGAGTGGTGTCATGGAGTATGTGTGTTACTTCAACATGTAGATGAGTGGTGTCTTGGAGTATGTGTGTTACTTCAACATGTAGATGAGTGGTGTCTTGGAGTATGTGTGTTACTTCAACATGCAGATGAGTGGTGTCTTGGAGTATGGGTGTTACTTCAACATGCACATGAGTGGTGTCAAGGAGTATGGGTATTACTACAACATGCAGATGAGTGGTGTCTTGGAGTATGTGTGTTACTTCAACATGTAGATGAGTGTTTGTCTTGGGAGTACATGTGTTACTTCAATAGGTAGATGAGTGGTGTCTTGGAATGTATGTGTTACTTCAACATGTAGATGTGTTGTGTCTTGGAGTATATGTGTAACTTCAACATGTAGATGAGTGGTGTATTGCAGTACATGTGTAACGTCCAACATGTAGATGAGTGGTGTCTTGGAGTTTTTGTGTTACTTCAATATGTAGATGAGTGGTGTCTTGGAGTACATGTGTTACTTCAACATTTAGATGAGCGGTGTCTTGGAGTATGTGTGTTACTTCAACATGTAGATGAATGGTATCTTGGCGTATGGGTGTTACTTCAACATGTAGATGAGTGGTATCTTGGAGTATATGTGTTACTTCAACATGTAGATGAGTGGTGTCTTGGAGTACATGTGTTACTTCAATATGTAGATGAGTGGTGTCTTGGAGTATGTGTGCAACTTCAATATGTAGATGAGTGGTGTCTTGGAGTACATGTGTTACTTCAACATGTAGATGAGTGGTGTCTTGGAGTATGTGTGTGTTACTTCAGCATGTAGATGAGTGGTGTCTTGGAGTATGTGTGTTACTTCAACATGTACATGAGTGGTATCTTGGAGTATGTGTGTTACTTCAACATGTATGTGTCTGTTACTTCAATATGTAGAGGAGTGGTGTATTGGAGTATGTGTGTTACTTCAACATGTAGATGAATGTTTGTCTTTGGAGAACATGTGTTACTTCAATAGGTAGATGAGTGGTATCTTAGAGTATGTGTGTTACTTCATCATGTAGATGAGTGGTTTCTTGGAGATTGTGTGTTACTGCAACATGTACACGACTGGTGTCTTGGAGTATGGGTGTTACTTCAACATGTAGTTGAGTGGTGTCTTGGAGTATGTGTGTTACTTCAACATGTACACGACTGGTGTCTTGGAGTATGGGTGTTTTTCAACATGTAGATGAGTGGTGTCTTGGAGTACATGTGTTACTTCAACATGTAGATGAGTGGTGTCTTGGAGTATGTGTGTGTTACTTCAGCATGTAGATGAGTGGTGTCTTGGAGTATGGGTGTTACTTCAACATGTAGATGAGTTGTGTCTTGGAGTATGTGTTTTTCTTCAACATGCAGATGAGTGGTGTCTTGGAGTATGGGTGTTACTTCAACATGCACATGAGTGGTGTCTTGGAGTATGGGTATTACTTCAACATGCAGATGAGTGGTATCTTGGAGTATGTGTGTTACTTCAACATGTATGTGTGTGTTACTTCAATATGTAGAGGAGTGGTGTATTGGAGTATGTGTGTTACTTCAACATGTAGATGAGTGTTTGTCTTTGGAGTACATGTGTTACTTCAATAGGTAGATGAGTGGTATCTTAGAGTATGTGTGTTACTTCATCATGTAGATAAGTGGTTTCTTGGAGTATGTGTGTTACTTCAACATGTACGTGTGTGTTACTTCAATATGTAGAGGAGTGGTGTATTGGAGTATGTGTGTTACTTCAACATGTAGATGAGTGTTTGTCTTTGGAGTACATGTGTTACTTCAATAGGTAGATGAGTGGTATCTTAGAGTATGTGTGTTACTTCATCATGTAGATGAGTGGTTTCTTGGAGATTGTATGTTACTTCAACATGTACACGACTGGTGTCTTGGAGTATGGGTGTTACTTCAACATGTAGATGAGTGGTGTCTTGGATTACATGTGTTACTTCAACATGTAGATGAGTGGTGTCTTGAAGTGCATGTGTTACTTCAACATGTAGATGAGTGGTGTCTTGAAGTGCATGTGTTACTTCAACATGTAGATGAGTGGTGTATTGGAGTACATGTGTTACTTCAACATGTAGATGAGTGGTGTCTTGGAGTATGTGTGTTACTTCAACATGTAGATGAGTGGTGTCATGGAGTATGTGTGTTACTTCAACATGTAGATGAGTGGTGTCTTGGAGTATGTGTGTTACTTCAACATGTAGATGAGTGGTGTCTTGGAGTATGTGTGTTACTTCAACATGCAGATGAGTGGTGTCTTGGAGTTTATGTGTTACTTCAACATGTATGTGTGTGTTACTTCAATATGTAGATGAGTGGTGTCTTGGAGTACATGTGTTACTTCAACATGTAGATTAGTGGTCTCTTGGAGTACATGTGTTACTTCAACATGTAGATGAGCGGTGTCTTGGAGTATGTGTGTTACTTCAACATGTAGATGAGTGGTATCTTGACGTATGGGTGTTACTTCAACATGTAGATGAGTGGTATCTTGGAGTATATGTGTTACTTCAACATGTAGATGAGTGGAGTCTTGGAGTACATGTGTTACTTCAACATGTAGATGAGTTGTGTCTTGGAGTATGTGTGTTACTTCAACATGCAGATGAGTGGTGTCTTGGAGTATGGGTGTTACTTCAACATGCACATGAGTGGTGTCTTGGAGTATGGGTGTTACTTCAACATGCAGATGAGTGGTGTCTTGGAGTATGGGTATTACTTCAACATGCAGATGAGTGGTGTCTTGGAGTATGGGTATTACTTCAACATGCATATGAGTGGTGTCTTGGAGTATGGGTGTTACTTCAACATGTACATGAGTGGTATCTTGGAGTATGTGTGTTACTTCAATATGTAGATGAGTGGTGTCTTGGAGTACATGTGTTACTTCAACATGTAGATGAGTGGTGTCTTGGAGTACATGTGTTACTTCAACATGCAGATGAGTGGTGTCTTGGTGTTTATGTGTTACTTCAACATGTATTTGTGAGTTACTTCAATATGTAGATGAGTGGTGTCTTGGAGTACATGTGTTACTTCAACAGGTAGATTAGTGGTGTCTTGGAGTACATGTGTTACTTCAACATGTAGATGAGCGGTGTCTTGGAGTATGTGTGTTACTTCAACATGTAGATGAGTGGTAACTTGACGTATGGGTGTTACTTCAACATGTAGATGAGTGGTATCTTGGAGTATATGTGTTACTTCAACATGTAGATGAGTGGTGTCTTGGAGTACATGTGTTACTTCAAAATGTAGATGAGTGGTGTCTTGGAGTATGTGTGTTACTTCAATATGTAGATGAGTGGTGTCTTGGAGTACATGTGTTACTTCAGCATGTAGATGAGTGTTGTCTTGGAGTATGGGTGTTACTTCAACATGTAGATGAGTTGTGTCTTGGAGTATGTGTGTTACTTCAACATGCAGATGAGTGGTGTCTTGGAGATGGGTGTTACTTCAACATGCACATGAGTGGTGTCTTGGAGTATGGGTATTACTTCAACATGCAGATGAGTGGTATATTTGAGTATGGGTATTACTTCAACATGCAGATGAGTGGTGTCTTGGAGTATGGGTGTTACTTCAACATGTACATGAGTGGTATCTTGGAGTATGTGTGTTACTTCAATATGTAGATGAGTGGTGTCTTGGAGTACATGTGTTACTTCAACATGTAGATGAGTGGTGTCTTGGAGTACATGTGTTACTTCAACATGCAGATGAGTGGTGTCTTGGTGTTTATGTGTTACTTCAACATGTATTTGTGTGTTACTTCAATATGTAGATGAGTGGTGTCTTGGAGTACATGTGTTACTTCAACAGGTAGATTAGTGGTGTCTTGGAGTACATGTGTTACTTCAACATGTAGATGAGCGGTGTCTTGGAGTATGTGTGTTACTTCAACATGTAGATGAGTGGTAACTTGACGTATGGGTGTTACTTCAACATGTAGATGAGTGGTATCTTGGAGTATATGTGTTACTTCAACATGTAGATGAGTGGTGTCTTGGAGTACATGTGTTACTTCAAAATGTAGATGAGTGGTGTCTTGGAGTATGTGTGTTACTTCAATATGTAGATGAGTGGTGTCTTGGAGTACATGTGTTACTTCAGCATGTAGATGAGTGTTGTCTTGGAGTATGGGTATTACTTCAACATGTAGATGAGTTGTGTCTTGGAGTATGTGTGTTACTTCAACATGCAGATGAGTGGTGTCTTGGAGTATGGGTGTTACTTCAACATGCAGATGAGTGGTGTATTTGAGTATGGGTATTACTTCAACATGCAGATGAGTGGTGTCTTGGAGTATGGGTGTTACTTCAACATGTACATGAGTGGTATCTTGGAGTATGTGTGTTACTTCAACATGTATTTGTGTGTGTTACTTCAATATGTAGAGGAGTGGTGTATTGGAGTATGTGTGTTACTTCAACATGTAGATGAGTGTTTGTCTTGGGAGTACATGTGTTACTTCAATAGGTAGATGAGTGGTATCTTAGAGTATGTGTGTTACTTCATCATGTAGATGAGTAGTTTCTTGGAGATTGCGTGTTACTGCAACATGTACACGACTGGTGTCATGGAGTATGGGTGTTACTTCAACATGTAGATGAGTGTTGTCTTGGAGTACATGTCTTACTTCAACATGTATTTGTGTGTTACTTCAATATGTAGATGAGTGGTGTCTTGGAGTACATGTGTTACTTCAACATGTAGATTAGTGGTGTCTTGGAGTACATGTGTTACTTCAACATGTAGATGAGCGGTGTCTTGGAGTATGTGTGTTACTTCAACATGTAGATGAGTGGTATCTTGACGTATGGGTGTTACTTCAACATGTAGATGAGTGGTATCTTGGAGTATATGTGTTACTTCAACATGTAGATGAGTGGTGTCTTGGAGTATGGGTGTTACTTCAACATGCACATGAATGGTGTCTTGGAGATTGCGTGTTACTGCAACATGTACACGACTGGTGTCTTGGAGTATGGGTGTTACTTCAACATGTAGATGAGTGGTGTCTTGGGGTATGTGTGTTACTTCAACATGTACACGACTGGTGTCTTGGAGTATAAGTGTTACTTCAACATGTAGATGAGTGGTGTCTTGAAGTGCATGTGTTACTTCAACATGTAGATGAGTGGTGTCTTGCAGTACATGTGTTACTTCAACATGTAGATGAGTGGTGTCTTGGAGTATGTGTGTTACTTCATCATGTAGATGAGTGGTTTCTTGGAGTAAATGTGTTACTTCAACATGTAGATGAGTGGTGTCTTGGAGTATGTGTGTTACTTCAACATGTATTTGTGTGTCACTTCAATATGTAGAGGAGTGGTGTATTGGAGTATGTGTGTTACTTCAACATGTAGATGAGTGTTTGTCTTTGGAGAACATGTGTTACTTCAATAGGTAGATGAGTGGTATCTTAGAGTATGTGTGTTACTTCATCATGTAGATGAGTGGTTTCTTGGAGATTGTGTGTTACTGCAACATATACACGACTGGTGTCTTGGAGTATGGGTGTTACTTCAACATGTAGATGAGTGGTGTCTTGGAGTATGAGTGTTACTTCAACATGTACACGACTGGTGTCTTGGAGTATGGGTGTTACTTCAACATGTAGATGAGTGGTGTCTTGGAGTACATGTGTTACTTCAAAATGTAGATGAGTGGTGTCTTGGAGTATGTGTGTTACTTCAATATGTAGATGAGTGGTGTCTTGGAGTACATGTGTTACTTCAAAATGTAGATGAGTGGTGTCTTGGAGTATGGGTGTTACTTCAACATGCAGATGAGTGGTGTCTTGGAGTATGGGTGTTACTTCAACATGTACATGAGTGGTATCTTGGAGTATGTGTGTTACTTCAACATGTATTTGTGTGTGTTACTTCAATATGTAGAGGAGTGGTGTATTGGAGTATGTGTGTTACTTCAACATGTAGATGAGTGTTTGTCTTGGGAGTACATGTGTTACTTCAATAGGTAGATGAGTGGTATCTTAGAGTATGTGTGTTACTTCATCATGTCGATGAGTAGTTTCTTGGAGATTGCGTGTTACTGCAACATGTACACGACTGGTGTCATGGAGTATGGGTGTTACTTCAACATGTAGATGAGTGTTGTCTTGGAGTACATGTCTTACTTCAACATGTATTTGTGTGTTACTTCAATATGTAGATGAGTGGTGTCTTGGAGTACATGTGTTACTTCAACATGTAGATTAGTGGTGTCTTGGAGTACATGTGTTACTTCAACATGTAGATGAGGTGTCTTGGAGTATGTGTGTTACTTCAACATAAAGTGGTATCTTGACCAACAAAACAAACCAACAAAACAATTAAAGTGTCTTAGTATTGTGTTACTTCAACATAGATGAGGTATCTTGGAGTATATGTGTTACTTCAACATGTAGATGAGTGGTATCTTGACGTATGGGTGTTACTTCAACATGTAGATGAGTGGTATCTTGGAGTATATGTGTTACTTCAACATGCAGATGAGTGGTGTCTTGGAGTACATGTGTTACTTCAAAATGTAGATGAGTGGTGTCTTGGAGTATGTGTGTTACTTCAATATGTAGATGAGTGGTGTCTTGGAGTACATGTGTTACTTCAACATGTAGATGAGTGGTGTCTTGGAGTATGTGTGTTACTTCAGCATGTAGATGAGTGGTGTCTTGGAGTATGGGTGTTACTTCAACATGTAGATGAATTGTGTCTTGGAGTATGTGTGTTACTTCAACATGCAGATGAGTGGTGTCTTGGAGTATGGGTGTTACTTCAACATGCACATGAATGGTGTCTTGGAGATTGCATGTTACTGCAACATGTACACGACTGGTGTCTTGGAGTATGGGTGTTACTTCAACATGTAGATGAGTGGTGTCTTGGGGTATGTGTGTTACTTCAACATGTACACGACTGGTGTCTTGGAGTATAAGTGTTACTTCAACATGTAGATGAGTGGTGTCTTGAAGTGCATGTGTTACTTCAACATGTAGATGAGTGGTGTCTTGCAGTACATGTGTTACTTCAACATGTAGATGAGTGGTGTCTTGGAGTATGTGTGTTACTTCATCATGTAGATGAGTGGTTTCTTGGAGTAAATGTGTTACTTCAACATGTAGATGAGTGGTGTCTTGGAGTATGTGTGTTACTTCAACATGTATTTGTGTGTCACTTCAATATGTAGAGGAGTGGTGTATTGGAGTATGTGTGTTACTTCAACATGTAGATGAGTGTTTGTCTTTGGAGAACATGTGTTACTTCAATAGGTAGATGAGTGGTATCTTAGAGTATGTGTGTTACTTCATCATGTAGATGAGTGGTTTCTTGGAGATTGTGTGTTACTGCAACATATACACGACTGGTGTCTTGGAGTATGGGTGTTACTTCAACATGTAGATGAGTGGTGTCTTGGAGTATGAGTGTTACTTCAACATGTACACGACTGGTGTCTTGGAGTATGGGTGTTACTTCAACATGTAGATGAGTGGTGTCTTGGATTACATGTGTTACTTCAACATGTAGATGAGTGGTGTCTTGAAGTGCATGTGTTACTTCAACATGTAGATGAGTGGTGTCTTGGAGTACATGTGTTACTTCAACATGTAGATGAGTGGTGTCTTGGAGTACATGTGTTACGTCAACATGTAGATGAGTGTTGTCTTGGAGTATGTGTGTTACTTCAACATGTAGATGAGTGGTGTCATGGAGTATGTGTGTTACTTCAACATGTAAATGAGTGGTGTCTTGGAGTATGTGTGTTACTTCAACATGTAGATGAGTGGTGTCTTGGAGTATGTGTGTTACTTCAACATGCAGATGAGTGGTGTCTTGGAGTTTATATGTTACTTCAACATGTATTTGTGTGTTACTTCAATATGTAGATGAGTGGTGTCCTGGAGTACATGTGTTACTTCAACATGTAGATTAGTGGTGTCTTGGAGTCCAGGTGTTACTTCAAAATGTAGATGAGTGGTATCTTGACGTATGGGTGTTACTTCAACGTGTAGATGAGTGGTATCTTGGAGTATATGTGTTACTTCAACATGTAGATGAGTGGTGTCTTGGAGTATATGTGTTACTTCAACATGTAGATGAGTGGTGTCTTGGAGTGTGTGTGTACGTTACTTCACCATGTAGATGAGTTGTGTCTTGGAGTATGTGTGTTACTTCAACATGCAGATGAGTGGTGTCTTGGAGTATGGGTGTTACTTCAACATGCACATGAGTGGTGTCTTGGAGTATGGGTATTACTACAACATGCAGATGAGTGGTGTCTTGGAGTATGGGTGTTACTTCAACATGTACATGAGTGGTATCTTGGAGTATGTGTGTTACTTCAACATGTATTTGTGTGTCACTTCAATATGTAGAGGAGTGGTGTATTGGAGTATGTGTGTTACTTCAACATGTAGATGAGTGTTTGTCTTGGGAGTACATGTGTTACTTCAATAGGTAGATGAGTGGTGTCTTGGAGTACATGTGTAACTTCAACATGTAGATGAGTGGTGTCTTGGAGTATGTGTGTTACTTCAACATGTAGATGAGTGGTGTCATGGAATATGTGTGTTACTTCAACATGTAGATGAGTGGTGTCTTGGAGTATGTGTGTTACTTCAACATGTAGATGAGTGGTGTCTTGGAGTATGTGTGTTACTTCAACATGTAGATGAGTGGTGTCTTGGAGTACATGTGTTACTGCAACATGTAGATGCGTGGTGTCTTGGAGTATGTGTGTTACTTCAATATGTAGATGAGTGGTGTCTTGGAGTACATGTGTTACTTCAATATGTAGATATCTACATGTTGAAGTAACACCCATACTCCAAGACACCACTCATCTACATTGTGAAGTAACACAATACTCCAAGACACCACTCATCTATATATTGTAGTAACATACATACTCCAAGACACCACTCATCTACATGTTGAAGTAACACACATACTCCAAGACACCACTCATCTACATGTTGAAGTGTACATATTGAAGTAACACACATATTCCAAGACACCACTGTCTTGGAATATGTGTGTTACTTCAATATGTAGATGAGTGGTGTCTTGGAGTTTGTGTGTTAATTCAACATGTAGATGAGTGGTGTCTTGGAGTATTGGTATTACTTCAACATGTAGATGAGTGGTTTCTTGGAGTATATGTGTTACTTCAATATGTAGATGAGTGGTGTCTTGGAGTATGTGTGTTACTTCAGCATGTAGATGAGTGGTGTCTTGGAGTATGGGTGTTACTTCAACATGTAGATGAGTTGTGTCTTGGAGTATGTGTGTTACTTCAACATGCAGATGAGTGGTGTCTTGGAGTATGTGTGTTACTTCAACATGCAGATCAGTGGTGTATTGGAGTATGGGTGTTACTTCAACATGCATATGAGTGGTGTCTTGGAGTATGGCTGTTACTTCAACATGTACATGAGTGGTATCTTGGAGTATGTGTGTTACTTCAATATGTAGATGAGTGGTGTCTTGGAGTACATGTGTTACTTCAACATGTAGATGAGTGGTGTCTTGGAGTACATGTGTTACTTCAACATGCAAATGAGTGGTGTCTTGAAGCTTATGTGTTACTTCAACATGTATTTGTGTGTTACTTCAATATGTAGATGAGTGGTGTCTTGGAGTACATGTGTTACTTCAACATGTAGATTAGTAGTGTCTTGGAGTACATGTGTTACTTCAACATGTAGATGAGCGTTGTCTTGGAGTATGTGTGTTACTTCAACATGTATTTGTGTGTTACTTCAATATGTAGATGAGTGGTGTCTTGGAGTACATGTGTTACTTCAACATGTAGATTAGTGGTGTCTTGGAGTACATGTGTTACTTCAATATGTAGATGAGCGGTGTCTTGGAGTATGTGTGTTACTTCAACATGTAGATGAGTGGTGTCTTGGAGTACATGTGTTACGTCAACATGTAGATGAGTGGTGTCTTGGAGTATTTGTGTTACTTCAACATGTAGATGAGTGGTGTCATGGAGTATGTGTGTTACTTCAACATGTAAATGAGTGGTGTCTTGGAGTATGTGTGTTACTTCAACATGCTGATGAGTAGTGTCTTGGAATTTATATGTTACTTCAACATGTATTTGTGTGTTACTTCAATATGTAGATGAGTGGTGTCTTGGAGTACATGTGTTACTTCAACATGTAGATTAGTGGTGTCTTGGAGTCCATGTGTTACTTCAACATGTAGATGAGCGGTGTCTTGGAGTATGTGTGTTACTTCAAAATGTAGATGAGTGGTATCTTGACGTATGGGTGTTACTTCAACATGTAGATGAGTGGTATCTTGGAGTATATGTGTTACTTCAACATGTAGATGAGTGGTGTCTTGGAGTACATGTGTTACTTCAACATGTAGATGAGTGGTGTCTTGGAGTGTGTGTGTGTGTGTTACTTCAACATGTAGATGAGTTGTGTCTTGGAGTATGTGTGTTACTTCAACATGCAGATGAGTGGTGTCTTGGAGTATGGGTGTTACTTCAACATGCACATGAGTGGTGTCTTGGAGTATGGGTATTACTACAACATGCAGATGAGTGGTGTCTTGGAGTATGGGTGTTACTTCAACATGTACATGAGTGGTATCTTGGAGTATGTGTGTTACTTCAACATGTATTTGTGTGTCACTTCAATATGTAGAGGAGTGGTGTATTGGAGTATGTGTGTTACTTCAACATGTAGATGAGTGTTTGTCTTGGGAGTACATGTGTTACTTCAATAGGTAGATGAGTGGTGTCTTGGAGTACATGTGTAACTTCAACATGTAGATGAGTGGTGTCTTGGAGTATGTGTGTTACTTCAACATGTAGATGAGTGGTGTCATGGAATATGTGTGTTACTTCAACATGTAGATGAGTGGTGTCTTGGAGTATGTGTGTTACTTCAACATGTAGATGAGTGGTGTCTTGGAGTATGTGTGTTACTTCAACATGTAGATGAGTGGTGTCTTGGAGTACATGTGTTACTGCAACATGTAGATGCGTGGTGTCTTGGAGTATGTGTGTTACTTCAATATGTAGATGAGTGGTGTCTTGGAGTACATGTGTTACTTCAATATGTAGATATCTACATGTTGAAGTAACACCCATACTCCAAGACACCACTCATCTACATTGTGAAGTAACACAATACTCCAAGACACCACTCATCTATATATTGTAGTAACATACATACTCCAAGACACCACTCATCTACATGTTGAAGTAACACACATACTCCAAGACACCACTCATATACATGTTGAAGTGTACATATTGAAGTAACACACATATTCCAAAACACCACTGTCTTGGAATATGTGTGTTACTTCAATATGTAGATGAGTGGTGTCTTGTAGTTTGTGTGTTAATTCAACATGTAGATGAGTGGTGTCTTGGAGTATTGGTATTACTTCAACATGTAGATGAGTGGTTTCTTGGAGTATATGTGTTACTTCAATATGTAGATGAGTGGTGTCTTGGAGTATGTGTGTTACTTCAGCATGTAGATGAGTGGTGTCTTGGAGTATGGGTGTTACTTCAACATGTAGATGAGTTGTGTCTTGGAGTTAGTGTGTTACTTCAACATGCAGATGAGTGGTGTCTTGGAGTATGTGTGTTACTTCAACATGCAGATCAGTGGTGTATTGGAGTATGGGTGTTACTTCAACATGCATATGAGTGGTGTCTTGGAGTA
>JABXNX010000162.1:28561-67693 GCA_014843695.1 Archivesica marissinica
TGGAGTTTATGTGTTACTTCAACATGTATGTGTGTGTTACTTCAATATGTAGATGAGTGGTGTCTTGGAGTACATGTGTTACTTCAACATGTAGATTAGTGGTCTCTTGGAGTACATGTGTTACTTCAACATGTAGATGAGCGGTGTCTTGGAGTATGTGTGTTACTTCAACATGTAGACGAGTGGTATCTTGACGTATGGGTGTTACATCAACATGTAGATGAGTGATATATTGGAGTATATGTGTTACTTCAACATGTAGATGAGTGTAGTCTTGGAGTACATGACCAAAAAAACAAAACCACAAAACAATGTGTTACTTCAACATGCACACGACTGGTGTCTTGGAGTATGGGTGTTACTTCAACATGTAGATGAGTTGTGTCTTGGAGTATGTGTGTTACTTCAACATGCAGATGAGTGGTGTCTTGGAGTATGTGTGTTACTTCAACATGCACATGAGTGGTGTCTTGGAGTATGGGTATTACTTCAACATGCAGATGAGTGGTGTCTTGGAGTATGGGTATTACTTCAACATGCATATGAGTGGTGTCTTGGAGTATGGGTGTTACTTCAACATGTACATGAGTGGTATCTTGGAGTATGTGTGTTACTTCAATATGTAGATGAGTGGTGTCTTGGAGTACATGTGTTACTTCAACATGTAGATGAGTGGTGTCTTGGAGTACATGTGTTACTTCAACATGCAGATGAGTGGTGTCTTGGTGTTTATGTGTTACTTCAACATGTATTTGTGAGTTACTTCAATATGTAGATGAGTGGTGTCTTGGAGTACATGTGTTACTTCAACAGGTAGATTAGTGGTGTCTTGGAGTACATGTGTTACTTCAACATGTAGATGAGCGGTGTCTTGGAGCATGTGTGTTACTTCAACATGTAGATGAGTGGTAACTTGACGTATGGGTGTTACTTCAACATGTAGATGAGTGGTATCTTGGAGTATATGTGTTACTTCAACATGTAGATGAGTGGTGTCTTGGAGTACATGTGTTACTTCAAAATGTAGATGAGTGGTGTCTTGGAGTATGTGTGTTACTTCAATATGTAGATGAGTGGTGTCTTGGAGTACATGTGTTACTTCAGCATGTAGATGAGTGTTGTCTTGGAGTATGGGTGTTACTTCAACATGTAGATGAGTTGTGTCTTGGAGTATGTGTGTTACTTCAACATGCATATGAGTGGTGTCTTGGAATATGGGTATTACTTCAACATGCAGATGAGTGGTGTATTGAGTATGGGTATTACTTCAACATGCAATGAGTGGTGTCTTGGAGTATGGGTGTTACTTCAACATGTACATGAGTGGTATCTTGGAGTATGTGTGTTTCTTCAATATGTAGAGAGTGGTGTCTTGGAGTATGTGTGTTACTTCAACATGTAGATGAGGTTGTCTTGGAGTACATGTGTTACTTCAACATGTAGATGAGTGGTGTCTTGGAGTATGTGTGTTACTCAACATGTAACTTTAGTGTACTTCAACATGTATTTGACAGTTTACTTCAACATGTAGATAGGGTCTTGGAGTCATGTGTACTAAATTAGTGGTAACTTGAAGAATGTGTTACTTCAACATGTAGATGGGTAACTTGAGTATCCTGTACTTCAACATGTAGATGAGTGGTGTCTTGGAGTATGTGTTACTTCAACATGTAGATGAGTGGTGTCTTGGAGTAATGGTTACTTCAAAATGTAGATGAGTGGTGTCTTGGAGTATGTGTGTTCTTCAAATGTAGATGAGTGGTGTCTTGGAGTATGTGTGTTACTTCAGCATGTAGATGAGTGGTGTCTTGGAGTATGGGTGTTACTTCAACATGTAGATGAGTTGTGTCTTGGAGTATGTGTGTTACTTCAACATGCAGATGAGTGGTGTCTTGGAGAATGGGTGTTACTTCAACATGCACATGAGTGGTGTCTTGGAGTATGGGTATTACTTCAACATGCAGATGAGTGGTATATTTGAGTATGGGTATTACTTCAACATGCAGATGAGTGGTGTCTTGGAGTATGGGTGTTACTTCAACATGTACATGAGTGGTATCTTGGAGTATGTGTGTTACTTCAATATGTAGATGAGTGGTGTCTTGGAGTACATGTGTTACTTCAACATGTAGATGAGTGGTGTCTTGGAGTACATGTGTTACTTCAACATGCAGATGAGTGGTGTCTTGGTGTTTATGTGTTACTTCAACATGTATTTGTGAGTTACTTCAATATGTAGATGAGTGGTGTCTTGGAGTACATGTGTTACTTCAACAGGTAGATTAGTGGTGTCTTGGAGTACATGTGTTACTTCAACATGTAGATGAGCGGTGTCTTGGAGTATGTGTGTTACTTCAACATGTAGATGAGTGGTAACTTGACGTATGGGTGTTACTTCAACATGTAGATGAGTGGTATCTTGGAGTATATGTGTTACTTCAACATGTAGATGAGTGGTGTCTTGGAGTACATGTGTTACTTCAAAATGTAGATGAGTGGTGTCTTGGAGTATGTGTGTTACTTCAATATGTAGATGAGTGGTGTCTTGGAGTACATGTGTTACTTCAGCATGTAGATGAGTGTTGTCTTGGAGTATGGGTATTACTTCAACATGTAGATGAGTTGTGTCTTGGAGTATGTGTGTTACTTCAACATGCATATGAGTGGTGTCTTGGAGTATGGGTGTTACTTCAACATGCAGATGAGTGGTGTATTTGAGTATGGGTATTACTTCAACATGCAGATGAGTGGTGTCTTGGAGTATGGGTGTTACTTCAACATGTACATGAGTGGTATCTTGGAGTATGTGTGTTACTTCAACATGTATTTGTGTGTGTTACTTCAATATGTAGAGGAGTGGTGTATCGGAGTATGTGTGTTACTTCAACATGTAGATGAGTGTTTGTCTTGGGAGTACATGTGTTACTTCAATAGGTAGATGAGTGGTATCTTAGAGTATGTGTGTTACTTCAACATGTAGATGAGTGTTGTCTTGGAGTACATGTCTTACTTCAACATGTATTTGTGTGTTACTTCAATATGTAGATGAGTGGTGTCTTGGAGTACATGTGTTACTTCAACATGTAGATTAGTGGTGTCTTGGAGTACATGTGTTACTTCAACATGTAGATGAGCGGTGTCTTGGAGTATTGTGTTACTTCAACATGTAGATGAGTGGTACTTGACGTATGGGTGTTACTTCAACATGTAGATGAGTGGTATCTTGGAGTATATGTGTTACTTCAACATGTAGATGAGTGGTGTCTTGGAGTACATGTGTTACTTCAAAATGTAGATGAGTGGTGTCTTGGAGTATGTGTGTTACTTCAATATGTAGATGAGTGGTGTCTTGGAGTACATGTGTTACTTCAACATGTAGATGAGTGGTGTCTTGGAGTATGTGTGTTACTTCAGCATGTAGATGAGTGGTGTCTTGGAGTATGGGTGTTATTTCAACATGTAGATGAATTGTGTCTTGGAGTATGTGTGTTACTTCAACATGCAGATGAGTGGTGTCTTGGAGTATGGGTGTTACTTCAACATGCACATGAATGGTGTCTTGGAGATTGCGTGTTACTGCAACATGTACACGACTGGTGTCTTGGAGTATGGGTGTTACTTCAACATGTAGATGAGTGGTGTCTTGGGGTATGTGTGTTACTTCAACATGTACACGACTGGTGTCTTGGAGTATAAGTGTTACTTCAACATGTAGATGAGTGGTGTCTTGAAGTGTATGTGTTACTTCAACATGTAGATGAGTGGTGTCTTGCAGTACATGTGTTACTTCAACATGTAGATGAGTGGTGTCTTGGAGTATATGTGTTACTTCAACATGTAGATGAGTGGTTTCTTGGAGTAAATGTGTTACTTCAACATGTAGATGAGTGGTGTCTTGGAGTATGTGTGTTACTTCAACATGTATTTGTGTGTCACTTCAATATGTAGAGGAGTGGTGTATTGGAGTATGTGTGTTACTTCAACATGTAGATGAGTGTTTGTCTTTGGAGAACATGTGTTACTTCAATAGGTAGATGAGTGGTATCTTAGAGTATGTGTGTTACTTCATCATGTAGATGAGTGGTTTCTTGGAGATTGTGTGTTACTGCAACATATACACGACTGGTGTCTTGGAGTATGGGTGTTACTTCAACATGTAGATGAGTGGTGTCTTGGAGTTTGAGTGTTACTTCAACATGTACACGACTGGTGTCTTGGAGTATGGGTGTTACTTCAACATGTAGATGAGTGGTGTCTTGGATTACATGTGTTACTTCAACATGTAGATGAGTGGTGTCTTGAAGTGCATGTGTTACTTCAACATGTAGATGAGTGGTGTCTTGGAGTACATGTGTTACTTCAACATGTAGATGAGTGGTGTCTTGGAGTACATGTGTTACGTCAACATGTAGATGAGTGTTGTCTTGGAGTATGTGTGTTACTTCAACATGTAGATGAGTGGTGTCATGGAGTATGTGTGTTACTTCAACATGTAAATGAGTGGTGTCTTGGAGTATGTGTGTTACTTCAACATGTAGATGAGTGGTGTCTTGGAGTATGTGTGTTACTTCAACATGCAGATGAGTGGTGTCTTGGAGTTTATATGTTACTTCAACATGTATTTGTGTGTTACTTCAATATGTAGATGAGTGGTGTCCTGGAGTACATGTGTTACTTCAACATGTAGATTAGTGGTGTCTTGGAGTCCAGGTGTTACTTCAACATGTAGATGAGCGGTGTCTTGGAGAATGTGTGTTACTTCAAAATGTAGATGAGTGGTATCTTGACGTATGGGTGTTACTTCAACGTGTAGATGAGTGGTATCTTGGAGTATATGTGTTACTTCAACATGTAGATGAGTGGTGTCTTGGAGTATATGTGTTACTTCAACATGTAGATGAGTGGTGTCTTGGAGTGTGTGTGTACGTTACTTCACCATGTAGATGAGTTGTGTCTTGGAGTATGTGTGTTACTTCAACATGCAGATGAGTGGTGTCTTGGAGTATGGGTGTTACTTCAACATGCACATGAGTGGTGTCTTGGAGTATGGGTATTACTACAACATGCAGATGAGTGGTGTCTTGGAGTATGGGTGTTACTTCAACATGTACATGAGTGGTATCTTGGAGTATGTGTGTTACTTCAACATGTATTTGTGTGTCACTTCAATATGTAGAGGAGTGGTGTATTGGAGTATGTGTGTTACTTCAACATGTAGATGAGTGTTTGTCTTGGGAGTACATGTGTTACTTCAATAGGTAGATGAGTGGTGTCTTGGAGTACATGTGTAACTTCAACATGTAGATGAGTGGTGTCTTGGAGTATGTGTGTTACTTCAACATGTAGATGAGTGGTGTCATGGAATATGTGTGTTACTTCAACATGTAGATGAGTGGTGTCTTGGAGTATGTGTGTTACTTCAACATGTAGATGAGTGGTGTCTTGGAGTATGTGTGTTACTTCAACATGTAGATGAGTGGTGTCTTGGAGTACATGTGTTACTGCAACATGTAGATGCGTGGTGTCTTGGAGTATGTGTGTTACTTCAATATGTAGATGAGTGGTGTCTTGGAGTACATGTGTTACTTCAATATGTAGATATCTACATGTTGAAGTAACACCCATACTCCAAGACACCACTCATCTACATTGTGAAGTAACACAATACTCCAAGACACCACTCATCTATATATTGTAGTAACATACATACTCCAAGACACCACTCATCTACATGTTGAAGTAACACACATACTCCAAGACACCACTCATCTACATGTTGAAGTGTACATATTGAAGTAACACACATATTCCAAGACACCACTGTCTTGGAATATGTGTGTTACTTCAATATGTAGATGAGTGGTGTCTTGTAGTTTGTGTGTTAATTCAACATGTAGATGAGTGGTGTCTTGGAGTATTGGTATTACTTCAACATGTAGATGAGTGGTTTCTTGGAGTATATGTGTTACTTCAATATGTAGATGAGTGGTGTCTTGGAGTATGTGTGTTACTTCAGCATGTAGATGAGTGGTGTCTTGGAGTATGGGTGTTACTTCAACATGTAGATGAGTTGTGTCTTGGAGTATGTGTGTTACTTCAACATGCAGATGAGTGGTGTCTTGGAGTATGTGTGTTACTTCAACATGCAGATCAGTGGTGTATTGGAGTATGGGTGTTACTTCAACATGCATATGAGTGGTGTCTTGGAGTATGGCTGTTACTTCAACATGTAGATGAGTGGTGTCTTGGAGTACATGTGTTACTTCAACATGCAAATGAGTGGTGTCTTGAAGCTTATGTGTTACTTCAACATGTATTTGTGTGTTACTTCAATATGTAGATGAGTGGTGTCTTGGAGTACATGTGTTACTTCAACATGTAGATTAGTAGTGTCTTGGAGTACATGTGTTACTTCAACATGTAGATGAGCGTTGTCTTGGAGTATGTGTGTTACTTCAACATGTATTTGTGTGTTACTTCAATATGTAGATGAGTGGTGTCTTGGAGTACATGTGTTACTTCAACATGTAGATTAGTGGTGTCTTGGAGTACATGTGTTACTTCAATATGTAGATGAGCGGTGTCTTGGAGTATGTGTGTTACTTCAACATGTAGATGAGTGGTGTCTTGGAGTACATGTGTTACGTCAACATGTAGATGAGTGGTGTCTTGGAGTATTTGTGTTACTTCAACATGTAGATGAGTGGTGTCATGGAGTATGTGTGTTACTTCAACATGTAAATGAGTGGTGTCATGGAGTATGTGTGTTACTTCAACATGTAGATGAGTGGTGTCTTGGAGTATGTGTGTTACTTCAACATGCTGATGAGTAGTGTCTTGGAGTTTATATGTTACTTCAACATGTATTTGTGTGTTACTTCAATATGTAGATGAGTGGTGTCTTGGAGTACATGTGTTACTTCAACATGTAGATTAGTGGTGTCTTGGAGTCCATGTGTTACTTCAACATGTAGATGAGCGGTGTCTTGGAGTATGTGTGTTACTTCAAAATGTAGATGAGTGGTATCTTGACGTATGGGTGTTACTTCAACATGTAGATGAGTGGTATCTTGGAGTATATGTGTTACTTCAACATGTAGATGAGTGGTGTCTTGGAGTACATGTGTTACTTCAACATGTAGATGAGTGGTGTCTTGGAGTGTGTGTGTGTGTGTTACTTCAACATGTAGATGAGTTGTGTCTTGGAGTATGTGTGTTACTTCAACATGCAGATGAGTGGTGTCTTGGAGTATGGGTGTTACTTCAACATGCACATGAGTGGTGTCTTGGAGTATGGGTATTACTACAACATGCAGATGAGTGGTGTCTTGGAGTATGGGTGTTACTTCAACATGTACATGAGTGGTATCTTGGAGTATGTGTGTTACTTCAACATGTATTTGTGTGTCACTTCAATATGTAGAGGAGTGGTGTATTGGAGTATGTGTGTTACTTCAACATGTAGATGAGTGGTGTCTTGGAGTACATGTGTTACTGCAACATGTAGATACGTGGTGTCTTGGAGTATGTGTGTTACTTCAATATGTAGATGAGTGGTGTCTTGGAGTACATGTGTTACTTCAATATGTAGATATCTACATGTTGAAGTAACACCCATACTCCAAGACACCACTCATCTATATATTGTAGTAACATACATACTCCAAGACACCACTCATCTACATGTTGAAGTGTACATATTGAAGTAACACACATATTCCAAGACACCACTGTCTTGGAATATGTGTGTTACTTCAATATGTAGATGAGTGGTGTCTTGGAGTTTGTGTGTTAATTCAACATGTACACGACTGGTGTCTTGGAGTATGGGTGTTATTTCAACATGTACACGACTGGTGTCTTGGAGTATGGGTGTTACTTCAACATGTAGATGAGTGGTGTCTTGGAGTACATGTGTTACTTCAACATGTAGATGAGTGGTGTCTTGAAGTGCATGTGTTACTTCAACATGTAGATGAGTGGTGTCTTGGAGTACATGTGTTACTTCAACATGTAGATGAGTGGTGTCATGGAATATGTGTGTTACTTCAACATGTAGATGAGTGGTGTCTTGGAGTACATGTGTTACTTCAATATGTAGATATCTACATGTTGAAGTAACACCCATACTCCAAGACACCACTCATCTACATTTTGAAGTAACACAATACTCCAAGACACCACTCATCTATATATTGTAGTAACATACATACTTCAAGACACCACTCATCTACATGTTGAAGTAACACACATACTCCAAGACACCACTCATCTACATGTTGAAGTAACACACATACTCCAAGACACCACTCATCTACATGTTGAAGTAACACACATACTCCAAGACACCACTCATCTACATATTGAAGTAACACACATATTCCAAGACACCACTCATCTACATGTTGAATTAACACCCATACTCCAAGACACCACTCATCTACATGTTGAATTAACACCCATACTCCAAGACACCACTCATCTACATGTTGAAGTAACACAATACTCCAAGACACCACTCATCTACATGTTGAAGTAACACGTGTACTCAAGACACAACTCATCTACATGTTGAAGTGTACATATTGAAGTAATTGGAGTACATGTGTTACTTCAACATGTAGATGTGTGGCGTCTTGGAGTATGTGTGTTACTTCAACATGTAGATTAGTGGTGTCTTGGAGTATATGTGTAACTTCAACATGTAGATGAGTGATGTCTTGGAGTACATGTGTTACTTCAACATGTAGATGAGTGGTGTCTTGGAGTGTGTGTGTGTTACTTCAACATGTAGATGAGTGGTATCTTGGTGTATGGGTGTTACTTCAACATGTAGATGAGTGGTGTCTTGGAGTACATGTGTTACTTCAACATGTAGATGAGTGGTGTCTTGGAGTACATGTGTTACTTCAACATGTAGATGAGTGGTGTCTTGGAGTATGTGTGTTACTTCAATATGTAGATGAGTGGTGTCTTGGAGTACATGTGTTACTTCAACATGTAGATGAGTGGTGTCTTGGAGTATGTGTGTTACTTCAGCATGTAGATGAGTGGTGTCTTGGAGTATGGGTGTTACTTTAACATGTAGATGAGTTGTGTCTTGGAGTATGTGTGTTACTTCAACATGCAGATGAGTGGTGTCTTGGAGTATGGGTGTTACTTCAACATGCACTGAGTGGTGTCTTGGAGTATGTGTGTTACTTCAGCATGTGATGAGTGGTGTCTTGGAGTATGGGTGTTACTTTAACATGTAGATGAGTTGTGTTGGAGTATGTGTGTTACTTCAACATGCAGATGAGTGGTGTCTTGGAGTATGGGTGTTACTTCAACATGCACATGAGTGGTGTCTTGGAGTATGGGTATTACTTCAACATGCATATGAGTGGTGTCTTGGAGTATGGGTGTTACTTCAACATGTACATGAGTGGTATCTTGGAGTATGTGTGTTACTTCAACATGTATTTGTGTGTTACTTCAATATGTAGAGGAGTGGTGTATTGGAATGTGTGTTACTTCAACATGTAGATGAGTTTTGTCTTGGAGTACATGTGTTACTTCAACATGTAGACGACTGGTGTCTTGGAGTGTGGGTGTTACTTCAACATGTAGATGAGTGGTGTCTTGGAGTCATGTGTTACTTCAACATGTAGATGAGTGGTGTCTTGGAGTGCATGTGTTACTTCAACATGTAGATGAGTGGTGTCTTGGAGTATATGTGTTACTTCAACATGTAGATGAGTGGTGTCTTGGAGTATGTGTGTTACTTCAACATGTAGATGAGTGGTGTCTTGGAGTATATGTGTTACTTCAACATGTAGATGAGTGGTGTCTTGGAGTACATGTGTTACTTCAACATGTAGATGAGTGGTGTCTTGGAGTATGTGTGTTACTTCAACATGTAGATGAGTGGTGTCTTGGAGTACATGTGTTACTTCAACATGTAGATGAGTGGTGTCTTGGAATGTGTGTTACTTCAACATGTAGATGAGTGGTGTCTTGGAGTACATGTGTTACTTCAACATGTAGATGAGGTGTCTTGGAGTATATGTGTAACTTCCAACATGTAGATGAGTGGTGTCTTGTAGTTTTTGTGTTACTTCAATATGTAGATGAGTGGTGTCTTGGAGTACATGTGTTACTTCAACATGTAGATGAGCGGTGTCTTGGAGTATGTGTGTTACTTCAACATGTAGATGAGTGGTATATTGGCGTATGGGTGTTACTTCAACATGTAGATGAGTGGTATCTTGGAGTATATGTGTTACTTCAACATGTAGATGAGTGGTGTCTTGGAGTACATGTGTTACTTCAACATGTAGATGAGTGGTGTCTTGGAGTATGTGTGTTACTTCAATATGTAGATGAGTGGTGTCTTGGAGTACATGTGTTACTTCAACATGTAGATGAGTGGTGTCTTGGAGTATGTGTGTGTTACTTCAGCATGTAGATGAGTGGTGTCTTGGAGTATGGGTGTTACTTCAACATGTAGATGAGTTGTGTCTTGGAGTATGTGTTTTTCTTCAACATGCAGATGAGTGGTGTCTTGGAGTATGGGTGTTACTTCAACATGCACATGAGTGGTGTCTTGGAGTATGGGTATTACTTCAACATGCAGATGAGTGGTATCTTGGAGTATGTGTGTTACTTCAACATGTATGTGTGTGTTACTTCAATATGTAGAGGAGTGGTGTATTGGAGTATGTGTGTTACTTTAACATGTAGATGAGTTGTGTCTTGGAGTATGTGTGTTACTTCAACATGCAGATGAGTGGTGTCTTGGAGTACATGTGTTACTTCAATATGTAGATGAGGTGTCTTGGAGTATATGTGTAACTTCAACATGTAGATGAGTGGTGTCTTGTAGTTTTTGTGTTACTTCAATATGTAGATGAGTGGTGTCTTGGAGTACATGTGTTACTTCAACATGTAGATGAGCGGTGTCTTGGAGTATGTGTGTTACTTCAACATGTAGATGAGTGGTATCTTGGAGTATGGGTGTTACTTCAACATGTAGATGAGTGGTGTCTTGGAGTATGTGTGTTACTTCAACATGTAGATGAGTGGTGTCTTGGAGTATATGTGTTACTTCAACATGTATGTGTGTGTTACTTCAACATGTAGATGAGTGGTGTCTTGGAGTATGTGTGTTACTTCAACATGTAGATGAGTGGTGTCTTGGAGTACATGTGTTACTTCAACATGTAGATGAGTGGTATCTTGGAGTATGTGTGTTACTTCAACATGTAGATGAGTGGTGTCTTGGAGTACATGTGTTACTTCAACATGTAAATGAGTGGTGTCTTGGAGTATGTGTGTTACTTCAACATGTACGTGTGTGTTACTTCAATATGTAGAGGAGTGGTGTATTGGAGTATGTGTGTTACTTCAACATGTAGATGAGTGTTTGTCTTTGGAGTACATGTGTTACTTCAATAGGTAGATGAGTGGTATCTTAGAGTATGTGTGTTACTTCATCATGTAGATGAGTGGTTTCTTGGAGATTGTGTGTTACTTCAACATGTACACGACTGGTGTCTTGGAGTATGGGTGTTACTTCAACATGTAGATGAGTGGTGTCTTGGATTACATGTGTTACTTCAACATGTAGATGAGTGGTGTCTTGAAGTGCATGTGTTACTTCAACATGTAGATGAGTGGTGTCTTGAAGTGCATGTGTTACTTCAACATGTAGATGAGTGGTGTATTGGAGTACATGTGTTACTTCAACATGTAGATGAATGGTGTCTTGGAGTATGTGTGTTACTTCAACATGTAGATGAGTGGTGTCATGGAGTATGTGTGTTACTTCAACATGTAGATGAGTGGTGTCTTGGAGTATGTGTGTTACTTCAACATGTAGATGAGTGGTGTCTTGGAGTATGTGTGTTACTTCAACATGCAGATGAGTGGTGTCTTGGAGTTTATGTGTTACTTCAACATGTATGTGTGTGTTACTTCAATATGTAGATGAGTGGTGTCTTGGAGTACATGTGTTACTTCAACATGTAGATTAGTGGTCTCTTGGAGTACATGTGTTACTTCAACATGAGATACATGTGTGTTACTTCAACATGTAGATGAGTGGTATCTTGACGTATGGGTGTTACTTCAACATGTAGATGAGTGGTATCTTGGAGTATATGTGTTACTTCAACATGTAGATGAGTGGAGTCTTGGAGTACATGTGTTACTTCAACATGTAGATGAGTTGTGTCTTGGAGTATGTGTGTTACTTCAACATGCAGATGAGTGGTGTCTTGGAGTATGGGTGTTACTTCAACATGCACATGAGTGGTGTCTTGGAGTATGGGTATTACTTCAACATGCAGATGAGTGGTGTCTTGGAGTATGGGTGTTACTTCAACATGTACATGAGTGGTATCTTGGAGTATGTGTGTTACTTCAACATGTATTTGTGTGTCAGTTCAATATGTAGAGGAGTGGTGTATCGGAGTATTTGTGTTACTTCAACAAGTAGATGAGTGTTTGTCTTGGGAGTACATGTGTTACTTCAACATGTAGGTAGATGAGTGGTTTCTTGGAGTATGTGTGTTACTTCAACATGTAGATGAGTAGTGTCTTGGAGTATGTGTGTTACTTCAACATGTAGATGAGTGGTGTTTTGGAGTACATGTGTTACTGCAACATGTAGATGCGTGGTGTCTTGGAGTATGTTTGTTACTTCAATATGTAGATGAGTGGTGTTTTGGAGTACATGTGTTACTTCAATATGTAGATATCTACATGTTGAAGTAACACCCATACTCCAAGACACCACTCATCTACATTGTGAAGTAACACAATACTCCAAGACACCACTCATCTATATATTGTAGTAACATACATACTCCAAGACACCACTCATCTACATGTTGAAGTAACACACATACTCCAAGACACCACTCATCTACATGTTGAAGTGTACATATTGAAGTAACACACATATTCCAAGACATCACTGTCTGGGTATATGTGTGTTACTTCAATATGTAGATGAGTGGTGTCTTGGAGTTTGTGTGTTAATTCAACATGTAGATGAGTGGTGTCTTGGAGTATTGGTATTACTTCAACATGTAGATGAGTGGTGTCTTGGAGTATGTGTGTTACTTCAATATGTAGATGAGTGGTGTCTTGGAGTATGTGTGTTACTTCAGCATGTAGATGAGTGGTGTCTTGGAATATGTGTGTTACTTCAGCATGTAGATGAGTGGTGTCTTGGGGTATGGGTGTTACTTCAACATGTAGATGAGTTGTGTCTTGGAGTATGTGTGTTACTTCAACATGCAGATGAGTGGTGTCTTGGAGTATGGGTGTTACTTCAACATGCACATGAGTGGTGTCTTGGAGTATGGGTGTTACTTCAACATGCAGATGAGTGGTGTCTTGGAGTATGGGTATTACTTCAACATGTAGATGAGTGTGTCTTGGATATGTGTGTTACTTCAACATGCAGATGAGTGGTGTCTTGGAGTATGGGTGTTACTTCAACATGCACATGAGTGGTGTCTTGGAGTATGGGTATTACTTCAACATGCAGATGAGTGGTGTCTTTGAGTATGGGTATTACTTCAACATGCATATGAGTGGTGTCTTGGAGTATGGGTGTTACTTCAACATGTACATGAGTGGTATCTTGGAGTATGTGTGTTACTTCAACATGTATTTGTGTGTTACTTCAATATGTAGAGGAGTGGTGTATTGGAGTATGTGTGTTACTTCAACATGTAGATGAGTGTTTGTCTTGGGAGTACATGTGTTACTTCAACATGTAGACGACTGGTGTCTTGGAGTGTGGGTGTTACTTCAACATGTAGATGAGTGGTCTTGGGTGCATGTGTTACTTCAACATGTAGATGAGTGGTGTCTTGACGTGCAGTGTTACTTCAACATGTAGATGAGTGGTGTATTGGAGTGCATGTGTTACTTCACATGTAGATGAGTGTTGTCTTGGAGTACATGTGTTACTTCAACATGTAGATGAGTGGTGTCTTGGAGTATGTGTGTTACTTCAACATGTAGATGAGTGGTGTCTTGGAGTAATGTGTTACTTCAACATGTAGATGGTGTGTCTTGGAGTATGTGTGTTACTTCAAATGTAGATGAGTGTGTCTTGGAGTACATGTGTTACTTCAACATGTAGATGAGTGGTGTCTTGGAATGATGTGTTACTTCAACATGTAGATGAGTGGTGTCTTGGAGTAATGTGTTACTTCAACATGTAGATGAGTGGTGTCTTGGAGTCATGTGTACTTCAACATGTAGATGAGTGGTGTCTTGGAGTTTGTGTTACTTCAACATGTAGATGAGTCATTTACTTCACATGAGATGAGGGTTCTTGGAGTATGTTTACTTCAACATGAAGAGTGGTCGGAGGTTTACTCAACATGAATGAGGTGTCTTGGAGTACATGTGTTACTTCAACATGTAGATGAGTGGTGTCTTGGAGTATGTGTGTTACTTCAACATGTAGATAGTGGTGTCTTGGAGTACTGTGTTACTTCAAATGTAGATGAACCAACAAGAGAGTTTGTGTCTTGGATGTGCCAAAAATCTTGAGTGTGTTACTTCAAATGAATGAGTGGTCTTGGAGTATGTGTTACTTCAACATGTAGATGAGGGTGTCTTGGAGTATGGTGTTACTTCAACATGAATGAGTGTTCTTGGAGTATGGGTGTTACTTCAACATGTAGATGAGTGGTATCTTGGAGTATGTGTGTTACTTCAACATGTAATATGTCTTGGAGATGTGTTACTTCAACATGTAGATGAGTGGTGTCTTGGAGTATGTGTGTTACTTCAATATGTAGATGAGTGGTGTCTTGGAGTACATGTGTTACTTCAACATGTAGATGAGTGGTGTCTTGGAGTATGTGTGTTACTTCAACATGTAGATGAGTGGTGTCTTGGAGTATGGTGTTACTTCAACATGTAGATGAGTTTTCAAATGAGAGAGTGGTGTTGATTTACTTCAACATGAATGAGTGTGTCTTGGAGTACATGTGTTACTTCAACATGTAGATGAGTGGTTCTTGGAGTATGGTGTTACTTCAATAATGGTGTCTTGGAGTATGTGTGTTACTTCAACATGTAGATGAGTGGTGTCTTGGAGTATGTGTGTTACTTCAACATGTAGATGAGTGGTGTCTTGGAGTACATGTGTTACTTCAACATGTAGATGAGTGGTGTCTTGGAGTATGTGTGTTACTTCAACATGTAGATGAGTGTTTGTCTTGGGAGTACATGTGTTACTTCAACATGTAGACGACTGGTGTCTTGGAGTATGGGTGTTACTTCAACATGTAGATGAGTGGTGTCTTGGAGTGCATGTGTTACTTCAACATGTAGATGAGTGGTGTCTTGAAGTGCATGTGTTACTTCAACATGTAGATGAGTGGTGTCTTGGAGTGCATGTGTTACTTCAACATGTAGATGAGTGGTGTCTTGGAGTACATGTGTTACTTCAACATGTAGATGAGTGGTGTCTTGGAGTATGTGTGTTACTTCAACATGTAGATGAGTGGTGTCTTGGAGTATGTGTGTTACTTCAACATGTAGATGAGTGGTGTCTTGGAGTATGTGTGTTACTTCAACATGTAGATGAGTGGTGTCTTGGAGTACATGTGTTACTTCAACATGTAGATGAGTGGTGTCTTGGAATGATGTGTTACTTCAACATGTAGATGAGTGGTGTCTTGGAGTATATGTGTTACTTCAACATGTAGATGAGGTGTCTTGAGTATATGTGTAACTCCAACATGTAGATGAGTGGTGTCTTGGAGTTTTTGTGTTACTTCAATATGTAGATGAGTGGTGTCTTGGAGTACATGTGTTACTTCAACATGTAGATGAGCGGTGTCTTGGAGTATGTGTGTTACTTCAACATGTAGATGAGTGGTATCTTGGCGTATGGGTGTTACTTCAACATGTAGATGAGTGGTATCTTGGAGTATATGTGTTACTTCAACATGTAGATGAGTGGTGTCTTGGAGTACATGTGTTACTTCAACATGTAGATGAGTGGTGTCTTGGAGTATGTGTGTTACTTCAATATGTAGATGAGTGGTGTCTTGGAGTACATGTGTTACTTCAACATGTAGATGAGTGGTGTCTTGGAGTATGTGTGTTACTTCAGCATGTAGATGAGTGGTGTCTTGGAGTATGGGTGTTACTTCAACATGTAGATGAGTTGTGTCTTGGAGTATGTGTGTTACTTCAACATGCAGATGAGTGGTGTCTTGGAGTATGGGTGTTACTTCAACATGCACATGAGTGGTGTCTTGGAGTATGGGTATTACTTCAACATGCAGATGAGTGGTATCTTGGAGTATGTGTGTTACTTCAACATGTATGTGTGTGTTACTTCAATATGTAGAGGAGTGGTGTATTGGAGTATGTGTGTTACTTCAACATGTAGATGAGTTGTGTCTTGGAGTATGTGTGTTACTTCAACATGCAGATGAGTGGTGTCTTGGAGTATGGGTGTTACTTCAACATGCACATGAGTGGTGTCTTGGAGTATGGGTATTACTTCAACATGCAGATGAGTGGTGTCTTTGAGTATGGGTATTACTTCAACATGCATATGAGTGGTGTCTTGGAGTATGGGTGTTACTTCAACATGTACATGAGTGGTATCTTGGAGTATGTGTGTTACTTCAACATGTATTTGTGTGTTACTTCAATATGTAGAGGAGTGGTGTATTGGAGTATGTGTGTTACTTCAACATGTAGATGAGTGTTTGTCTTGGGAGTACATGTGTTACTTCAACATGTAGACGACTGGTGTCTTGGAGTATGGGTGTTACTTCAACATGTAGATGAGTGGTGTCTTGGAGTGCATGTGTTACTTCAACATGTAGATGAGTGGTGTCTTGGAGTGCATGTGTTACTTCAACATGTAGATGAGTGGTGTCTTGGAGTACATGTGTTACTTCAACATGTAGATGAGTGGTGTCTTGGAGTATGTGTGTTACTTCAACATGTAGATGAGTGGTGTCTTGGAGTATGTGTGTTACTTCAACATGTAGATGAGTGGTGTCTTGGAGTATGGGTGTTACTTCAACATGTAGATGAGTGGTGTCTTGGAGTACATGTGTTACTTCAACATGTAGATGAGTGGTGTCTTGGAGTGCATGTGTTACTTCAACATGTAGATGAGTGGTGTCTTGGAGTACATGTGTTACTTCAACATGTAGATGAGTGGTGTCTTGGAGTACATGTGTTACTTCAACATGTAGATGAGTGGTGTCTTGGAGTATGTGTGTTACTTCAACATGTAGATGAGTGGTGTCTTGGAGTATGTGTGTTACTTCAACATGTAGATGAGTGGTGTCTTGGAGTATGTGTGTTACTTCAACATGCAGATGAGTGGTGTCTTGGAGTTTATGTGTTACTTCAACATGTATGTGTGTGTTACTTCAATATGTAGATGAGTGGTGTCTTGGAGTACATGTGTTACTTCAACATGTAGATGAGTGGTCTCTTGGAGTACATGTGTTACTTCAACATGTAGATGAGTGGTATCTTGGCGTATGGGTGTTACTTCAACATGTAGATGAGTGGTATCTTGGAGTATATGTGTTACTTCAACATGTAGATGAGTGGAGTCTTGGAGTACATGTGTTACTTCAACATGTAGATGAGTTGTGTCTTGGAGTATGTGTGTTACTTCAACATGCAGATGAGTGGTGTCTTGGAGTATGGGTGTTACTTCAACATGCACATGAGTGGTGTCTTGGAGTATGGGTGTTACTTCAACATGTACATGAGTGGTATCTTGGAGTATGTGTGTTACTTCAACATGTATTTGTGTGTCAGTTCAATATGTAGAGGAGTGGTGTATCGGAGTATTTGTGTTACTTCAACATGTAGATGAGTGTTTGTCTTGGGAGTACATGTGTTACTTCAACATGTAGGTAGATGAGTGGTTTCTTGGAGTATGTGTGTTACTTCAACATGTAGATGAGTGGTGTCTTGGAGTATGTGTGTTACTTCAACATGTAGATGAGTGGTGTTTTGGAGTACATGTGTTACTGCAACATGTAGATGCGTGGTGTCTTGGAGTATGTTTGTTACTTCAATATGTAGATGAGTGGTGTTTTGGAGTACATGTGTTACTTCAATATGTAGATATCTACATGTTGAAGTAACACCCATACTCCAAGACACCACTCATCTACATTGTGAAGTAACACAATACTCCAAGACACCACTCATCTATATATTGTAGTAACATACATACTCCAAGACACCACTCATCTACATGTTGAAGTAACACACATACTCCAAGACACCACTCATCTACATGTTGAAGTGTACATATTGAAGTAACACACATATTCCAAGACATCACTGTCTGGGTATATGTGTGTTACTTCAATATGTAGATGAGTGGTGTCTTGGAGTTTGTGTGTTAATTCAACATGTAGATGAGTGGTGTCTTGGAGTATTGGTATTACTTCAACATGTAGATGAGTGGTGTCTTGGAGTATGTGTGTTACTTCAATATGTAGATGAGTGGTGTCTTGGAGTATGTGTGTTACTTCAGCATGTAGATGAGTGGTGTCTTGGAATATGTGTGTTACTTCAGCATGTAGATGAGTGGTGTCTTGGGGTATGGGTGTTACTTCAACATGTAGATGAGTTGTGTCTTGGAGTATGTGTGTTACTTCAACATGCAGATGAGTGGTGTCTTGGAGTATGGGTGTTACTTCAACATGCACATGAGTGGTGTCTTGGAGTATGGGTGTTACTTCAACATGCAGATGAGTGGTGTCTTGGAGTATGGGTATTACTTCAACATGCAGATGAGTGGTGTCTTGGAGTATGGGTATTACTTCAACATGCATATGAGTGGTGTCTTGGAGTATGGGTGTTACTTCAACATGTACATGAGTGGTATCTTGGAGTATGTGTGTTACTTCAATATGTAGATGAGTGGTGTCTTGGAGTACATGTGTTACTTCAACATGTAGATGAGTGGTGTCTTGGAGTATATGTGTTACTTCAACATGTAGATGAGTGGTGTCTTGGAGTACATGTGTTACTTCAACATGTAGATGAGTGGTGTCTTGGAGTATGTGTGTTACTTCAATATGTAGATGAGTGGTGTCTTGGAGTACATGTGTTACTTCAACATGTAGATGAGTGGTGTCTTGGAGTATGTGTGTGTTACTTCAGCATGTAGATGAGTGGTGTCTTGGAGTATGGGTGTTACCTCAACATGTAGATGAGTTGTGTCTTGGAGTATGTGTTTTTCTTCAACATGCAGATGAGTGGTGTCTTGGAGTATGGGTGTTACTTCAACATGCACATGAGTGGTGTCTTGGAGTATGGGTATTACTTCAACATGCAGATGAGTGGTATCTTGGAGTATGTGTGTTACTTCAACATGTATGTGTGTGTTACTTCAATATGTAGAGGAGTGGTGTATTGGAGTATGTGTGTTACTTCAACATGTAGATGAGTGTTTGTCTTTGGAGTACATGTGTTACTTCAATAGGTAGATGAGTGGTATCTTAGAGTATGTGTGTTACTTCATCATGTAGATAAGTGGTTTCTTGGAGTATGTGTGTTACTTCAACATGTACGTGTGTGTTACTTCAATATGTAGAGGAGTGGTGTATTGGAGTATGTGTGTTACTTCAACATGTAGATGAGTGTTTGTCTTTGGAGTACATGTGTTACTTCAATAGGTAGATGAGTGGTATCTTAGAGTATGTGTGTTACTTCATCATGTAGATGAGTGGTTTCTTGGAGATTGTGTGTTACTTCAACATGTACACGACTGGTGTCTTGGAGTATGGGTGTTACTTCAACATGTAGATGAGTGGTGTCTTGGAGTACATGTGTTACTTCAACATGTAGATGAGTGGTGTCTTGAGTGCATGTGTTACTTCAACATGTAGATGAGTGGTGTCTTGGAGTATGTGTTACTTCAACATGTAGATGAGTGGTGTCTTGGAGTACATGTGTTACTTCAACATGTAGATGAGTGGTGTCTTGGAGTATGTGTGTTACTTCAACATGTAGATGAGTGGTGTCATGGAGTATGTGTGTTACTTCAACATGTAGATGAGTGGTGTCTTGGAGTATGTGTGTTACTTCAACATGTAGATGAGTGGTGTCTTGGAGTATGTGTGTTACTTCAACATGCAGATGAGTGGTGTCTTGGAGTTTATGTGTTACTTCAACATGTATGTGTGTGTTACTTCAATATGTAGATGAGTGGTGTCTTGGAGTACATGTGTTACTTCAACATGTAGATTAGTGGTCTCTTGGAGTACATGTGTTACTTCAACATGTAGATGAGCGGTGTCTTGGAGTATGTGTGTTACTTCAACATGTAGATGAGTGGTATCTTGACGTATGGGTGTTACTTCAACATGTAGATGAGTGGTATCTTGGAGTATATGTGTTACTTCAACATGTAGATGAGTGGAGTCTTGGAGTACATGTGTTACTTCAACATGTAGATGAGTTGTGTCTTGGAGTATGTGTGTTACTTCAACATGCAGATGAGTGGTGTCTTGGAGTATGGGTGTTACTTCAACATGCACATGAGTGGTGTCTTGGAGTATGGGTATTACTTCAACATGCAGATGAGTGGTGTCTTGGAGTATGGGTGTTACTTCAACATGTACATGAGTGGTATCTTGGAGTATGTGTGTTACTTCAACATGTATTTGTGTGTCAGTTCAATATGTAGAGGAGTGGTGTATCGGAGTATTTGTGTTACTTCAACATGTAGATGAGTGTTTGTCTTGGGAGTACATGTGTTACTTCAACATGTAGGTAGATGAGTGGTTTCTTGGAGTATGTGTGTTACTTCAACATGTAGATGAGTGGTGTCTTGGAGTATGTGTGTTACTTCAACATGTAGATGAGTGGTGTTTTGGAGTACATGTGTTACTGCAACATGTAGATGCGTGGTGTCTTGGAGTATGTTTGTTACTTCAATATGTAGATGAGTGGTGTTTTGGAGTACATGTGTTACTTCAATATGTAGATATCTACATGTTGAAGTAACACCCATACTCCAAGACACCACTCATCTACATTGTGAAGTAACACAATACTCCAAGACACCACTCATCTATATATTGTAGTAACATACATACTCCAAGACACCACTCATCTACATGTTGAAGTAACACACATACTCCAAGACACCACTCATCTACATGTTGAAGTGTACATATTGAAGTAACACACATATTCCAAGACATCACTGTCTGGGTATATGTGTGTTACTTCAATATGTAGATGAGTGGTGTCTTGGAGTTTGTGTGTTAATTCAACATGTAGATGAGTGGTGTCTTGGAGTATTGGTATTACTTCAACATGTAGATGAGTGGTGTCTTGGAGTATGTGTGTTACTTCAATATGTAGATGAGTGGTGTCTTGGAGTATGTGTGTTACTTCAGCATGTAGATGAGTGGTGTCTTGGAATATGTGTGTTACTTCAGCATGTAGATGAGTGGTGTCTTGGGGTATGGGTGTTACTTCAACATGTAGATGAGTTGTGTCTTGGAGTATGTGTGTTACTTCAACATGCAGATGAGTGGTGTCTTGGAGTATGGGTGTTACTTCAACATGCACATGAGTGGTGTCTTGGAGTATGGGTGTTACTTCAACATGCAGATGAGTGGTGTCTTGGAGTATGGGTATTACTTCAACATGCAGATGAGTGGTGTCTTGGAGTATGGGTATTACTTCAACATGCATATGAGTGGTGTCTTGGAGTATGGGTGTTACTTCAACATGTACATGAGTGGTATCTTGGAGTATGTGTGTTACTTCAATATGTAGATGAGTGGTGTCTTGGAGTACATGTGTTACTTCAACATGTAGATGAGTGGTGTCTTGGAGTACATGTGTTACTTCAACATGCAGATGAGGAGTGTCTTGGTGTTTATGTGTTACTTCAACATGTATTTGTGAGTTACTTCAATATGTAGATGAGTGGTGTCTTGGAGTACATGTGTTACTTCAACAGGTAGATTAGTGGTGTCTTGGAGTACATGTGTTACTTCAACATGTAGATGAGCGGTGTCTTGGAGCATGTGTGTTACTTCAACATGTAGATGAGTGGTAACTTGACGTATGGGTGTTACTTCAACATGTAGATGAGTGGTATCTTGGAGTATATGTGTTACTTCAACATGTAGATGAGTGGTGTCTTGGAGTACATGTGTTACTTCAAAATGTAGATGAGTGGTGTCTTGGAGTATGTGTGTTACTTCAATATGTAGATGAGTGGTGTCTTGGAGTACATGTGTTACTTCAGCATGTAGATGAGTGTTGTCTTGGAGTATGTGTGTTACTTCAACATGCAGATGAGTGGTGTCTTGGAGTATGGGTGTTACTTCAACATGCAGATGAGTGGTATATTTGAGTATGGGTATTACTTCAACATGCAGATGAGTGGTGTCTTGGAGTATGGGTGTTACTTCAACATGTACATGAGTGGTATCTTGGAGTATGTGTGTTACTTCAACATGTAGATGAGTGGTGTCTTGGAGTACATGTGTTACTTCAACATGCAGATGAGTGGTGTCGTGGTGTTTATGTGTTACTTCAACATGTATTTGTGTGTTACTTCAACATGTACATGAGTGGTATCTTGGAGTATGTGTGTTACTTCAACATGTATTTGTGTGTGTTACTTCAATATGTAGAGGAGTGGTGTATTGGAGTATGTGTGTTACTTCAACATGTAGATGAGTGTTTGTCTTGGGAGTACATGTGTTACTTCAATAGGTAGATGAGTGGTATCTTAGAGTATGTGTGTTACTTCATCATGTAGATGAGTAGTTTCTTGGAGATTGCGTGTTACTGCAACATGTACACGACTGGTGTCATGGAGTATGGGTGTTACTTCAACATGTAGATGAGTGTTGTCTTGGAGTACATGTCTTACTTCAACATGTATTTGTGTGTTACTTCAATATGTAGATGAGTGGTGTCTTGGAGTACATGTGTTACTTCAACATGTAGATTAGTGGTGTCTTGGAGTACATGTGTTACTTCAACATGTAGATGAGCGGTGTCTTGGAGTATGTGTGTTACTTCAACATGCAGATGAGTGGTATCTTGGAGTATATGTGTTACTTCAACATGTAGATGAGTGGTATCTTGACGTATGGGTGTTACTTCAACATGTAGATGAGTGGTATCTTGGAGTATATGTGTTACTTCAACATGCAGATGAGTGGTGTCTTGGAGTACATGTGTTACTTCAAAATGTAGATGAGTGGTGTCTTGGAGTATGTGTGTTACTTCAATATGTAGATGAGTGGTGTCTTGGAGTACATGTGTTACTTCAACATGTAGATGAGTGGTGTCTTGGAGTATGTGTGTTACTTCAGCATGTAGATGAGTGGTGTCTTGGAGTATGGGTGTTACTTCAACATGTAGATGAATTGTGTCTTGGAGTATGTGTGTTACTTCAACATGCAGATGAGTGGTGTCTTGGAGTATGGGTGTTACTTCAACATGCACATGAATGGTGTCTTGGAGATTGCATGTTACTGCAACATGTACACGACTGGTGTCTTGGAGTATGGGTGTTACTTCAACATGTAGATGAGTGGTGTCTTGGGGTATGTGTGTTACTTCAACATGTACACGACTGGTGTCTTGGAGTATAAGTGTTACTTCAACATGTAGATGAGTGGTGTCTTGAAGTGCATGTGTTACTTCAACATGTAGATGAGTGGTGTCTTGCAGTACATGTGTTACTTCAACATGTAGATGAGTGGTGTCTTGGAGTATGTGTGTTACTTCATCATGTAGATGAGTGGTTTCTTGGAGTAAATGTGTTACTTCAACATGTAGATGAGTGGTGTCTTGGAGTATGTGTGTTACTTCAACATGTATTTGTGTGTCACTTCAATATGTAGAGGAGTGGTGTATTGGAGTATGTGTGTTACTTCAACATGTAGATGAGTGTTTGTCTTTGGAGAACATGTGTTACTTCAATAGGTAGATGAGTGGTATCTTAGAGTATGTGTGTTACTTCATCATGTAGATGAGTGGTTTCTTGGAGATTGTGTGTTACTGCAACATATACACGACTGGTGTCTTGGAGTATGGGTGTTACTTCAACATGTAGATGAGTGGTGTCTTGGATTACATGTGTTACTTCAACATGTAGATGAGTGGTGTCTTGAAGTGCATGTGTTACTTCAACATGTAGATGAGTGGTGTCTTGGAGTACATGTGTTACTTCAACATGTAGATGAGTGGAGTCTTGGAGTACATGTGTTACGTCAACATGTAGATGAGTGGTGTCTTGGAGTATGTGTGTTACTTCAACATGTAGATGAGTGGTGTCATGGAGTACATGTGTTAATTCAACATGTAGATGAGTGGTGTCTTGGAGTATGTGTGTTACTTCAACATGTAGATGAGTGTTTGTCTTGGGAGTACATGTGTTACTTCAATAGGTAGATGAGTGGTGTCTTGGAATGCATGTGTTACTTCAACATGTAGATGAGTTGTGTCTTGGAGTATATGTGTAACTTCAACATGTAGATGAGTGGTGTATTGCAGTACATGTGTAACGTCCAACATGTAGATGAGTGGTGTCTTGGAGTGTTTGTGTTACTTCAATATGTAGATGAGTGGTGTCTTGGAGTACATGTGTTACTTCAACATTTAGATGAGCGGTGTCTTGGAGTATGTGTGTTATTTCAACATGTAGATGAATGGTATCTTGGCGTATGGGTGTTACTTCAACATGTAGATGCGTGGTATCTTGGATTATATGTGTTACTTCAACATGTAGATGAGTGGTGTCTTGGAGTACATGTGTTACTTCAACATGTAGATGAGTGGTGTCTTGGAGTATGTGTGCTACTTCAATATGTAGATGAGTGGTGTCTTGGGGTACATGTGTTACTTCAACATGTAGATGAGTGGTGTCTTGGAGTATGTGTGTGTTACTTCAGCATGTAGATGAGTGGTGTCTTGGAGTATGGGTGTTACTTCAACATGTAGATGAGTTGTGTCTTGGAGTATGTGTGTTACTTCAACATGCAGATGAGTGGTGTCTTGGAGTATGGGTGTTACTTCAACATGCAGATGAGTGGTGTCTTGGAGTATGTGTGTTACTTCAACATGCAGATGAGTGGTGTCTTGGAGTATGTGTGTTACTTCAACATGCAGATGAGTGGTGTCTTGGAGTATGTGTGTTACTTCAACATGTACATGAGTGGTATCTTGACGTATGGGTGTTACTTCAACATGTACATGAGTGGTATCTTGGAGATTGTGTGCTACTGCAACATATACACGACTGGTGTCTTGGAGTATGGGTGTTACTTCAACATGTACACGACTGGTGTCTTGGAGTATGGGTGTTACTTCAACATGTAGATGAGTGGTGTCTTGGATTACATGTGTTACTTCAACATGTAGATGAGTGGTGTCTTGAAGTGCATGTGTTACTTCAACATGTAGATGAGTGGTGTCTTGGAGTACATGTGTTACTTCAACATGTAGATGAGTGGTGTCTTGGAGTACATGTGTTACGTCAACATGTAGATGAGTGGTGTCTTGGAGTATGTGTGTTACTTCAACATGTAGATGAGTGGTGTCATGGAGTATGTGTGTTACTTCAACATGTAAATGAGTGGTGTCTTGGAGTATGTGTGTTACCTCAACATGTAGATGAGTGGTGTCTTGGAGTATGTGTGTTACTTCAACATGCAGATGAGTGGTGTCTTGGAGTTTATATGTTACTTCAACATGTATTTGTGTGTTACTTCAATATGTAGATGAGTGGTGTCTTGGAGTCCAGGTGTTACTTCAACATGTAGATGAGCGGTGTCTTGGAGAATGTGTGTTACTTCAAAATGTAGATGAGCGGTGTCTTGGAGTATGTGTGTTACTTCAACATGTAGATGAGTGGTATCTTGGAGTATATGTGTTACTTCAACATGTAGATGAGTGGTGTCTTGGAGTATATGTGTTACTTCAACATGTAGATGAGTGGTGTCTTGGAGTACATGTGTTACTTCAACATGTAGATGAGTGGTGTCTTGGAGTATGTGTGTTACTTCAATATGTAGATGAGTGGTGTCTTGGAGTACATGTGTTACTTCAACATGTAGATGAGTGGTGTCTTGGAGTATGTGTGTGTTACTTCAGCATGTAGATGAGTGGTGTCTTGGAGTATGGGTGTTACTTCAACATGTAGATGAGTTGTGTCTTGGAGTATGTGTTTTTCTTCAACATGCAGATGAGTGGTGTCTTGGAGTATGGGTGTTACTTCAACATGCACATGAGTGGTGTCTTGGAGTATGGGTATTACTTCAACATGTAGATGAGTGGTATCTTGGAGTATGTGTGTTACTTCAACATGTATGTGTGTGTTACTTCAATATGTAGAGGAGTGGTGTATTGGAGTATGTGTGTTACTTCAACATGTAGATGAGTGTTTGTCTTTGGAGTACATGTGTTACTTCAATAGGTAGATGAGTGGTATCTTAGAGTATGTGTGTTACTTCATCATGTAGATAAGTGGTTTCTTGGAGTATTTGTGTTACTTCAACATGTACGTGTGTGTTACTTCAATATGTAGAGGAGTGGTGTATTGGAGTATGTGTGTTACTTCAACATGTAGATGAGTGTTTGTCTTTGGAGTACATGTGTTACTTCAATAGGTAGATGAGTGGTATCTTAGAGTATGTGTGTTACTTCATCATGTAGATGAGTGGTTTCTTGGAGATTGTGTGTTACTTCAACATGTACACGACTGGTGTCTTGGAGTATGGGTGTTACTTCAACATGTAGATGAGTGGTGTCTTGGAGTATGGGTGTTACTTCAACATGTAGATGAGTTGTATCTTGAGTATGTGTGTTACTTCAACATGCAGATGAGTGGTGTATTGGAGTATGGGTGTTACTTCAACATGCACATGAGTGGTGTCTTGGAGTATGGGTATTACTTCAACATGTAGATGAGTGGTGTCTTGGAGTATGTGTGTTACTTCAACATGTAGATGAGTGGTGTCATGGAGTATTTGTGTTACTTCAACATGTAGATGAGTGGTGTCTTGGAGTATGTGTGTTACTTCAACATGTAGATGAGTGGTGTCTTGGAGTATGTGTGTTACTTCAACATGCAGATGAGTGGTGTCTTGGAGTTTATGTGTTACTTCAACATGTATGTGTGTGTTACTTCAATATGTAGATGAGTGGTGTCTTGGAGTACATGTGTTACTTCAACATGTAGATTAGTGGTCTCTTGGAGTACATGTGTTACTTCAACATGTAGATGAGCGGTGTCTTGGAGTATGTGTGTTACTTCAACATGTAGATGAGTGGTATCTTGACGTATGGGTGTTACTTCAACATGTAGATGAGTGGTATCTTGGAGTATATGTGTTACTTCAACATGTAGATGAGTGGAGTCTTGGAGTACATGTGTTACTTCAACATGTAGATGAGTTGTGTCTTGGAGTATGTGTGTTACTTCAACATGCAGATGAGTGGTGTCTTGGAGTATGGGTATTACTTCAACATGCATATGAGTGGTGTCTTGGAGTATGGGTGTTACTTCAACATGTACATGAGTGGTATCTTGGAGTATGTGTGTTACTTCAATATGTAGATGAGTGGTGTCTTGGAGTACATGTGTTACTTCAACATGTAGATGAGTGGTGTCTTGGAGTACATGTGTTACTTCAACATGCAGATGAGGAGTGTCTTGGTGTTTATGTGTTACTTCAACATGTATTTGTGAGTTACTTCAATATGTAGATGAGTGGTGTCTTGGAGTACATGTGTTACTTCAACAGGTAGATTAGTGGTGTCTTGGAGTACATGTGTTACTTCAACATGTAGATGAGCGGTGTCTTGGAGCATGTGTGTTACTTCAACATGTAGATGAGTGGTAACTTGACGTATGGGTGTTACTTCAACATGTAGATGAGTGGTATCTTGGAGTATATGTGTTACTTCAACATGTAGATGAGTGGTGTCTTGGAGTACATGTGTTACTTCAAAATGTAGATGAGTGGTGTCTTGGAGTATGTGTGTTACTTCAATATGTAGATGAGTGGTGTCTTGGAGTACATGTGTTACTTCAGCATGTAGATGAGTGTTGTCTTGGAGTATGTGTGTTACTTCAACATGCAGATGAGTGGTGTCTTGGAGTATGGGTTTTACTTCAACATGCAGATGAGTGGTATATTTGAGTATGGGTATTACTTCAACATGCAGATGAGTGGTGTCTTGGAGTATGGGTGTTACTTCAACATGTACATGAGTGGTATCTTGGAGTATATGTGTTACTTCAACATGTAGATGAGTGGTGTCTTGGAGTACATGTGTTACTTCAACATGCAGATGAGTGGTGTCGTGGTGTTTATGTGTTACTTCAACATGTATTTGTGTGTTACTTCAACATGTACATGAGTGGTATCTTGGAGTATGTGTGTTACTTCAACATGTATTTGTGTGTGTTACTTCAATATGTAGAGGAGTGGTGTATTGGAGTATGTGTGTTACTTCAACATGTAGATGAGTGTTTGTCTTGGGAGTACATGTGTTACTTCAATAGGTAGATGAGTGGTATCTTAGAGTATGTGTGTTACTTCATCATGTAGATGAGTAGTTTCTTGGAGATTGCGTGTTACTGCAACATGTACACGACTGGTGTCATGGAGTATGGGTGTTACTTCAACATGTAGATGAGTGTTGTCTTGGAGTACATGTCTTACTTCAACATGTATTTGTGTGTTACTTCAATATGTAGATGAGTGGTGTCTTGGAGTACATGTGATACTTCAACATGTAGATTAGTGGTGTCTTGGAGTACATGTGTTACTTCAACATGTAGATGAGCGGTGTCTTGGAGTATGTGTGTTACTTCAACATGCAGATGAGTGGTATCTTGGAGTATATGTGTTACTTCAACATGTAGATGAGTGGTATCTTGACGTATGGGTGTTACTTCAACATGTAGATGAGTGGTATCTTGGAGTATATGTGTTACTTCAACATGCAGATGAGTGGTGTCTTGGAGTACATGTGTTACTTCAAAATGTAGATGAGTGGTGTCTTGGAGTATGTGTGTTACTTCAATATGTAGATGAGTGGTGTCTTGGAGTACATGTGTTACTTCAACATGTAGATGAGTGGTGTCTTGGAGTATGTGTGTTACTTCAGCATGTAGATGAGTGGTGTCTTGGAGTATGGGTGTTACTTCAACATGTAGATGAATTGTGTCTTGGAGTATGTGTGTTACTTCAACATGCAGATGAGTGGTGTCTTGGAGTATGGGTGTTACTTCAACATGCACATGAATGGTGTCTTGGAGATTGCATGTTACTGCAACATGTACACGACTGGTGTCTTGGAGTATGGGTGTTACTTCAACATGTAGATGAGTGGTGTCTTGGGGTATGTGTGTTACTTCAACATGTACACGACTGGTGTCTTGGAGTATAAGTGTTACTTCAACATGTAGATGAGTGGTGTCTTGAAGTGCATGTGTTACTTCAACATGTAGATGAGTGGTGTCTTGCAGTACATGTGTTACTTCAACATGTAGATGAGTGGTGTCTTGGAGTATGTGTGTTACTTCATCATGTAGATGAGTGGTTTCTTGGAGTAAATGTGTTACTTCAATATGTAGAGGAGTGGTGTATTGGAGTATGTGTGTTACTTCAACATGTAGATGAGTGTTTGTCTTTGGAGAACATGTGTTACTTCAATAGGTAGATGAGTGGTATCTTAGAGTATGTGTGTTACTTCATCATGTAGATGAGTGGTTTCTTGGAGATTGTGTGTTACTGCAACATATACACGACTGGTGTCTTGGAGTATGGGTGTTACTTCAACATGTAGATGAGTGGTGTCTTGGATTACATGTGTTACTTCAACATGTAGATGAGTGGTGTCTTGAAGTGCATGTGTTACTTCAACATGTAGATGAGTGGTGTCTTGGAGTACATGTGTTACTTCAACATGTAGATGAGTGGAGTCTTGGAGTACATGTGTTACGTCAACATGTAGATGAGTGGTGTCTTGGAGTATGTGTGTTACTTCAACATGTAGATGAGTGGTGTCATGGAGTACATGTGTTAATTCAACATGTAGATGAGTGGTGTCTTGGAGTATGTGTGTTACTTCAACATGTAGATGAGTGTTTGTCTTGGGAGTACATGTGTTACTTCAATAGGTAGATGAGTGGTGTCTTGGAATGCATGTGTTACTTCAACATGTAGATGATTGTGTCTTGGAGTATATGTGTAACTTCAACATGTAGATGAGTGGTGTATTGCAGTACATGTGTAACGTCCAACATGTAGATGAGTGGTGTCCTGGGGTACTTGTGTTACTTCAATATGTAGATGAGTGGTGTCTTGGAGTACATGTGTTACTTCAACATTTAGATGAGCGTGTCTTGGAGTATGTGTTACTTCAACATGTAGATGAATGGTATCTTGGCGTATGGGTGTTACTTCAACATGTAGATGCGTGGTATCTTGGAGTATATGTGTTACTTCAACATGTAGATGAGTGGTGTCTTGGAGTACATGTGTACTTCAACATGTAGATGAGTGGTGTCTTGGAGTATGTGTGCTACTTCAATATGTAGATGAGTGGTGTCTTGGGTAATGTGTTACTTCAACATGTAGATGAGTGGTGTCTTGGAGTATGTGTGTGTTACTTCAGCATGTAGATGAGTGGTGTCTTGGAGTATGGGTGTTACTTCAACATGTAGATGAGTTGTGTCTTGGAGTATGTGTGTTACTTCAACATGCAGATGAGTGGTGTCTTGGAGTATGGGTGTTACTTCAACATGCAGATGAGTGGTGTCTTGGAGTATGTGTGTTACTTCAACATGCAGATGAGTGGTGTCTTGGAGTATGTGTGTTACTTCAACATGCAGATGAGTGGTGTCTTGGAGTATGTGTGTTACTTCAACATGTACATGAGTGGTATCTTGACGTATGGGTGTTACTTCAACATGTACATGAGTGGTATCTTGGAGATTGTGTGTTACTGCAACATATACACGACTGGTGTCTTGGAGTATGGGTGTTACTTCAACATGTACACGACTGGTGTCTTGGAGTATGGGTGTTACTTCAACATGTAGATGAGTGGTGTCTTGGATTACATGTGTTACTTCAACATGTAGATGAGTGGTGTCTTGAAGTGCATGTGTTACTTCAACATGTAGATGAGTGGTGTCTTGGAGTACATGTGTTACTTCAACATGTAGATGAGTGGTGTCTTGGAGTACATGTGTTACGTCAACATGTAGATGAGTGGTGTCTTGGAGTATGTGTGTTACTTCAACATGTAGATGAGTGGTGTCATGGAGTATGTGTGTTACTTCAACATGTAAATGAGTGGTGTCTTGGAGTATGTGTGTTACCTCAACATGTAGATGAGTGGTGTCTTGGAGTATGTGTGTTACTTCAACATGCAGATGAGTGGTGTCTTGGAGTTTATATGTTACTTCAACATGTATTTGTGTGTTACTTCAATATGTAGATGAGTGGTGTCTTGGAGTCCAGGTGTTACTTCAACATGTAGATGAGCGGTGTCTTGGAGAATGTGTGTTACTTCAAAATGTAGATGAGCGGTGTCTTGGAGTATGTGTGTTACTTCAACATGTAGATGAGTGGTATCTTGGAGTATATGTGTTACTTCAACATGTAGATGAGTGGTGTCTTGGAGTATATGTGTTACTTCAACATGTAGATGAGTGGTGTCTTGGAGTACATGTGTTACTTCAACATGTAGATGAGTGGTGTCTTGGAGTATGTGTGTTACTTCAATATGTAGATGAGTGGTGTCTTGGAGTACATGTGTTACTTCAACATGTAGATGAGTGGTGTCTTGGAGTATGTGTGTGTTACTTCAGCATGTAGATGAGTGGTGTCTTGGAGTATGGGTGTTACTTCAACATGTAGATGAGTTGTGTCTTGGAGTATGTGTTTTTCTTCAACATGCAGATGAGTGGTGTCTTGGAGTATGGGTGTTACTTCAACATGCACATGAGTGGTGTCTTGGAGTATGGGTATTACTTCAACATGCAGATGAGTGGTATCTTGGAGTATGTGTGTTACTTCAACATGTATGTGTGTGTTACTTCAATATGTAGAGGAGTGGTGTATTGGAGTATGTGTGTTACTTCAACATGTAGATGAGTGTTTGTCTTTGGAGTACATGTGTTACTTCAATAGGTAGATGAGTGGTATCTTAGAGTATGTGTGTTACTTCATCATGTAGATAAGTGGTTTCTTGGAGTATGTGTGTTACTTCAACATGTACGTGTGTGTTACTTCAATATGTAGAGGAGTGGTGTATTGGAGTATGTGTGTTACTTCAACATGTAGATGAGTGTTTGTCTTTGGAGTACATGTGTTACTTCAATAGGTAGATGAGTGGTATCTTAGAGTATGTGTGTTACTTCATCATGTAGATGAGTGGTTTCTTGGAGATTGTGTGTTACTTCAACATGTACACGACTGGTGTCTTGGAGTATGGGTGTTACTTCAACATGTAGATGAGTGGTGTCTTGGAGTATGGGTGTTACTTCAACATGTAGATGAGTTGTATCTTGAGTATGTGTGTTACTTCAACATGCAGATGAGTGGTGTATTGGAGTATGGGTGTTACTTCAACATGCACATGAGTGGTGTCTTGGAGTATGGGTATTACTTCAACATGTAGATGAGTGGTGTCTTGGAGTATGTGTGTTACTTCAACATGTAGATGAGTGGTGTCATGGAGTATTTGTGTTACTTCAACATGTAGATGAGTGGTGTCTTGGAGTATGTGTGTTACTTCAACATGTAGATGAGTGGTGTCTTGGAGTATGTGTGTTACTTCAACATGCAGATGAGTGGTGTCTTGGAGTTTATGTGTTACTTCAACATGTATGTGTGTGTTACTTCAATATGTAGATGAGTGGTGTCTTGGAGTACATGTGTTACTTCAACATGTAGATTAGTGGTCTCTTGGAGTACATGTGTTACTTCAACATGTAGATGAGCGGTGTCTTGGAGTATGTGTGTTACTTCAACATGTAGATGAGTGGTATCTTGACGTATGGGTGTTACTTCAACATGTAGATGAGTGGTATCTTGGAGTATATGTGTTACTTCAACATGTAGATGAGTGGAGTCTTGGAGTACATGTGTTACTTCAACATGTAGATGAGTTGTGTCTTGGAGTATGTGTGTTACTTCAACATGCAGATGAGTGGTGTCTTGGAGTATGGGTATTACTTCAACATGCATATGAGTGGTGTCTTGGAGTATGGGTGTTACTTCAACATGTACATGAGTGGTATCTTGGAGTATGTGTGTTACTTCAATATGTAGATGAGTGGTGTCTTGGAGTACATGTGTTACTTCAACATGTAGATGAGTGGTGTCTTGGAGTACATGTGTTACTTCAACATGCAGATGAGGAGTGTCTTGGTGTTTATGTGTTACTTCAACATGTATTTGTGAGTTACTTCAATATGTAGATGAGTGGTGTCTTGGAGTACATGTGTTACTTCAACAGGTAGATTAGTGGTGTCTTGGAGTACATGTGTTACTTCAACATGTAGATGAGCGGTGTCTTGGAGCATGTGTGTTACTTCAACATGTAGATGAGTGGTAACTTGACGTATGGGTGTTACTTCAACATGTAGATGAGTGGTATCTTGGAGTATATGTGTTACTTCAACATGTAGATGAGTGGTGTCTTGGAGTACATGTGTTACTTCAAAATGTAGATGAGTGGTGTCTTGGAGTATGTGTGTTACTTCAATATGTAGATGAGTGGTGTCTTGGAGTACATGTGTTACTTCAGCATGTAGATGAGTGTTGTCTTGGAGTATGTGTGTTACTTCAACATGCAGATGAGTGGTGTCTTGGAGTATGGGTGTTACTTCAACATGCAGATGAGTGGTATATTTGAGTATGGGTATTACTTCAACATGCAGATGAGTGGTGTCTTGGAGTATGGGTGTTACTTCAACATGTACATGAGTGGTATCTTGGAGTATGTGTGTTACTTCAACATGTAGATGAGTGGTGTCTTGGAGTACATGTGTTACTTCAACATGCAGATGAGTGGTGTCGTGGTGTTTATGTGTTACTTCAACATGTATTTGTGTGTTACTTCAACATGTACATGAGTGGTATCTTGGAGTATGTGTGTTACTTCAACATGTATTTGTGTGTGTTACTTCAATATGTAGAGGAGTGGTGTATTGGAGTATGTGTGTTACTTCAACATGTAGATGAGTGTTTGTCTTGGGAGTACATGTGTTACTTCAATAGGTAGATGAGTGGTATCTTAGAGTATGTGTGTTACTTCATCATGTAGATGAGTAGTTTCTTGGAGATTGCGTGTTACTGCAACATGTACACGACTGGTGTCATGGAGTATGGGTGTTACTTCAACATGTAGATGAGTGTTGTCTTGGAGTACATGTCTTACTTCAACATGTATTTGTGTGTTACTTCAATATGTAGATGAGTGGTGTCTTGGAGTACATGTGATACTTCAACATGTAGATTAGTGGTGTCTTGGAGTACATGTGTTACTTCAACATGTAGATGAGCGGTGTCTTGGAGTATGTGTGTTACTTCAACATGCAGATGAGTGGTATCTTGGAGTATATGTGTTACTTCAACATGTAGATGAGTGGTATCTTGACGTATGGGTGTTACTTCAACATGTAGATGAGTGGTATCTTGGAGTATATGTGTTACTTCAACATGCAGATGAGTGGTGTCTTGGAGTACATGTGTTACTTCAAAATGTAGATGAGTGGTGTCTTGGAGTATGTGTGTTACTTCAATATGTAGATGAGTGGTGTCTTGGAGTACATGTGTTACTTCAACATGTAGATGAGTGGTGTCTTGGAGTATGTGTGTTACTTCAGCATGTAGATGAGTGGTGTCTTGGAGTATGGGTGTTACTTCAACATGTAGATGAATTGTGTCTTGGAGTATGTGTGTTACTTCAACATGCAGATGAGTGGTGTCTTGGAGTATGGGTGTTACTTCAACATGCACATGAATGGTGTCTTGGAGATTGCATGTTACTGCAACATGTACACGACTGGTGTCTTGGAGTATGGGTGTTACTTCAACATGTAGATGAGTGGTGTCTTGGGGTATGTGTGTTACTTCAACATGTACACGACTGGTGTCTTGGAGTATAAGTGTTACTTCAACATGTAGATGAGTGGTGTCTTGAAGTGCATGTGTTACTTCAACATGTAGATGAGTGGTGTCTTGCAGTACATGTGTTACTTCAACATGTAGATGAGTGGTGTCTTGGAGTATGTGTGTTACTTCATCATGTAGATGAGTGGTTTCTTGGAGTAAATGTGTTACTTCAATATGTAGAGGAGTGGTGTATTGGAGTATGTGTGTTACTTCAACATGTAGATGAGTGTTTGTCTTTGGAGAACATGTGTTACTTCAATAGGTAGATGAGTGGTATCTTAGAGTATGTGTGTTACTTCATCATGTAGATGAGTGGTTTCTTGGAGATTGTGTGTTACTGCAACATATACATGACTGGTGTCTTGGAGTATGGGTGTTACTTCAACATGTAGATGAGTGGTGTCTTGGATTACATGTGTTACTTCAACATGTAGATGAGTGGTGTCTTGAAGTGCATGTGTTACTTCAACATGTAGATGAGTGGTGTCTTGGAGTACATGTGTTACTTCAACATGTAGATGAGTGGAGTCTTGGAGTACATGTGTTACGTCAACATGTAGATGAGTGGTGTCTTGGAGTATGTGTGTTACTTCAACATGTAGATGAGTGGTGTCATGGAGTACATGTGTTAATTCAACATGTAGATGAGTGGTGTCTTGGAGTATGTGTGTTACTTCAACATGTAGATGAGTGTTTGTCTTGGGAGTACATGTGTTACTTCAATAGGTAGATGAGTGGTGTCTTGGAATGCATGTGTTACTTCAACATGTAGATGAGTTGTGTCTTGGAGTATATGTGTAACTTCAACATGTAGATGAGTGGTGTATTGCAGTACATGTGTAAAGTCCAACATGTAGATGAGTGGTGTCTTGGAGTGTTTGTGTTACTTCAATATGTAGATGAGTGGTGTCTTGGAGTACATGTGTTACTTCAACATTTAGATGAGCGGTGTCTTGGAGTATGTGTGTTATTTCAACATGTAGATGAATGGTATCTTGGCGTATGGGTGTTACTTCAACATGTAGATGCGTAGTATCTTGGATTATATGTGTTACTTCAACATGTAGATGAGTGGTGTCTTGGAGTACATGTGTTACTTCAACATGTAGATGAGTGGTGTCTTGGAGTATGTGTGCTACTTCAATATGTAGATGAGTGGTGTCTTGGGGTACATGTGTTACTTCAACATGTAGATGAGTGGTGTCTTGGAGTATGTGTGTGTTACTTCAGCATGTAGATGAGTGGTGTCTTGGAGTATAGGTGTTACTTCAACATGTAGATGAGTTGTGTCTTGGAGTATGTGTGTTACTTCAACATGCAGATGAGTGGTGTCTTGGAGTATGTGTGTTACTTCAATATGTAGATGAGTGGTGTCTTGGAGTACATGTGTTACTTCAACATGTAGATGAGTGGTGTCTTGGAGTACATGTGTTACTTCAACATGCAAATGAGTGGTGTCTTGAAGCTTATGTGTTACTTCAACATGTATTTGTGTGTTACTTCAATATGTAGATGAGTGGTGTCTTGGAGTACATGTGTTACTTCAACATGTAGATTAGTGGTGTCTTGGAGTACATGTGTTACTTCAACATGTAGATGAGCGTTGTCTTGGAGTATGTGTGTTACTTCAACATGTATTTGTGTGTTACTTCAATATGTAGATGAGTGGTGTCTTGGAGTACATGTGTTACTTCAACATGTAGATTAGTGGTGTCTTGGAGTACATGTGTTACTTCAACATGTAGATGAGCGGTGTCTTGGAGTATGTGTGTTACTTCAACATGTAGATGAGTGGTGTCTTGGAGTATGTGTGTTACTTCAACATGTACATGAGTGGTATCTTGACGTATGGGTGTTACTTCAACATGTACATGAGTGGTATCTTGGAGATTGTGTGTTACTGCAACATATACACGACTGGTGTCTTGGAGTATGGGTGTTACTTCAACATGTACACGACTGGTGTCTTGGAGTATGGGTGTTACTTCAACATGTAGATGAGTGGTGTCTTGGATTACATGTGTTACTTCAACATGTAGATGAGTGGTGTCTTGAAGTGCATGTGTTACTTCAACATGTAGATGAGTGGTGTCTTGGAGTACATGTGTTACTTCAACATGTAGATGAGTGGTGTCTTGGAGTACATGTGTTACGTCAACATGTAGATGAGTGGTGTCTTGGAGTATGTGTGTTACTTCAACATGTAGATGAGTGGTGTCATGGAGTATGTGTGTTACTTCAACATGTAAATGAGTGGTGTCTTGGAGTATGTGTGTTACCTCAACATGTAGATGAGTGGTGTCTTGGAGTATGTGTGTTACTTCAACATGCAGATGAGTGGTGTCTTGGAGTTTATATGTTACTTCAACATGTATTTGTGTGTTACTTCAATATGTAGATGAGTGGTGTCTTGGAGTCCAGGTGTTACTTCAACATGTAGATGAGCGGTGTCTTGGAGAATGTGTGTTACTTCAAAATGTAGATGAGCGGTGTCTTGGAGTATGTGTGTTACTTCAACATGTAGATGAGTGGTATCTTGGAGTATATGTGTTACTTCAACATGTAGATGAGTGGTGTCTTGGAGTATATGTGTTACTTCAACATGTAGATGAGTGGTGTCTTGGAGTGTGTGTGTGTACGTTACTTCAACATGTAGATGAGTTGTGTCTTGGAGTATGTGTGTTACTTCAACATGCAGATGAGTGGTGTCTTGGAGTATGGGTGTTACTTCAACATGCACATGAGTGGTGTCTTGGAGTATGGGTATTACTACAACATGCAGATGAGTGGTGTCTTGGAGTATGGGTGTTACTTCAACATGTACATGAGTGGTATCTTGGAGTATGTGTGTTACTTCAACATGTATTTGTGTGTCACTTCAATATGTAGAGGAGTGGTGTATTGGAGTATGTGTGTTACTTCAACATGTAGATGAGTGTTTGTCTTGGGAGTACATGTGTTACTTCAATAGGTAGATGAGTGGTGTCTTGGAGTACATGTGTAACTTCAACATGTAGATGAGTGGTGTCTTGGAGTATGTGTGTTACTTCAACATGTAGATGAGTGGTGTCATGGAATATGTGTGTTACTTCAACATGTAGATGAGTGGTGTCTTGGAGTATGTGTGTTACTTCAACATGTAGATGAGTGGTGTCTTGGAGTATGTGTGTTACTTCAACATGTAGATGAGTGGTGTCTTGGAGTACATGTGTTACTGCAACATGTAGATGCGTGGTGTCTTGGAGTATGTGTGTTACTTCAATATGTAGATGAGTGGTGTCTTGGAGTACATGTGTTACTTCAATATGTAGATATCTACATGTTGAAGTAACACCCATACTCCAAGACACCACTCATCTACATTGTGAAGTAACACAATACTCCAAGACACCACTCATCTATATATTGTAGTAACATACATACTCCAAGACACCACTCATCTACATGTTGAAGTAACACACATACTCCAAGACACCACTCATCTACATGTTGAAATGTACATATTGAAGTAACACACATATTCCAAGACACCACTGTCTTGGAATATGTGTGTTACTTCAATATGTAGATGAGTGGTGTCTTGGAGTTTGTGTGTTAATTCAACATGTAGATGAGTGGTGTCTTGGAGTATTGGTATTACTTCAACATGTAGATGAGTGGTTTCTTGGAGTATATGTGTTACTTCAATATGTAGATGAGTGGTGTCTTGGAGTATGTGTGTTACTTCAGCATGTAGATGAGTGGTGTCTTGGAGTATGGGTGTTACTTCAACATGTAGATGAGTTGTGTCTTGGAGTTAGTGTGTTACTTCAACATGCAGATGAGTGGTGTCTTGGAGTATGTGTGTTACTTCAACATGCAGATCAGTGGTGTATTGGAGTATGTGTGTTACTTCAACATGCATATGAGTGGTGTCTTGGAGTATGGC
>JABXNX010000961.1:0-14064 GCA_014843695.1 Archivesica marissinica
ACCCACTAGAGAATCGATGGGGATTCTCCTCCCTACTAGAGAATCGATGGGGACTTCACCTACCCACTAGAGAATCGATGGGGATTCTCCTCCCCACTAGAGAATCGATGGGGACTTCACCTCCCCACTAGAGAATCGATGGGGACTTCACCTCCCCACTAGAGAATCAATGGGGATTCTCCTCCTCACTAGAGAATCGATGGGGACTTCTCCTACCCACTAGAGAATCAAGGGGACTTCTCCTACCGACTAGAGAATCAAGGGGACTTCTCCTACCCACTAGAGAATCAAGGGGACTTCTCCTACCCACTTGAGAATCGCTGGGAACTTCTCCTACCCACTAGAGAATCGATGGGGACTTCTCCTACCCACTAGAGAATGGATGGGACTTCTCCTACCCACTAGAGTTGATGGGGACTTCTCCTACCCACTTGAGAATTGATGGGGACTTCTCCTACCCACTTGAGAATCAAGGGGGATTTCTTCTACCCACTAGAGAATCAAGGATACTCCCTACCCACTAGCGAATTGAGGGAACTTCTCCTACCCACTAGGGAATTGAGAGGATTTCTCCTACCCACTAGAGAATTGAGGGAACTTCTCCTACCCACTAGGGAATTGAGTGGATTTCTCCTACCCACTAGGGAATTGAGTGGATTTCTCCTACCCACTAGGGAATTGAGGGAACATCTCCTACCCACTAGCGAATTGAGGGAACTTCTCCTACCCACTAGCGAATTGAGGGAACTTTTCCTACCCACTAGAGAATTGAGGGAACTTCTCCTACTCACTAGAGAATCTAGGGAACTTCTCCTACCCACTAGGGAATTGAGGGAACTTCTCCTACCCACTTGATGATGGTACTTCTCTGCCACTGAGCGGGGACATCTCCTGCCCACTAGAGAATCGAGGGGACCTTCTCCTACTCACTAGAGAATCAAGGGAACTTCTCCTACCCACTAGGGAATTGAGGGAACTTCTCCTACCCACTAGAGAATCCAAGGGGACTTCTCCTACCCAATAGAGAATCGATGGGGATTCTCCTCCCCACTAGAGAATCGATGGGGACTTCACCTACCCACTAGAGAATCGATGGGGATTCTCCTCCCCACTAGAGAATCGATGGGGACTTCACCTCCCCACTAGAGAATCAATGGGGACTTCACCTCCCCACTAGAGAATCAATGGGGATTCTCCTCCTCACTAGAGAATCGATGGGGACTTCTCCTACCCACTAGGGAATTGAGAGAACTTCTCCTACCCACTAGAGAATCAAGGGGACTTCTCCTACCCACTAGAGAATCGATGGGGACTTCTCCTACCCACTAGAGAATCAAGGGGACTTCTCCTACCCAATAGAGAATCGATGGGGATTCTCCTCCCCACTAGAGAATCGATGGGAACTTCACCTACCCACTAGAGAATCGATGGGGATTCTCCTCCCCACTAGAGAATCGATGGGGACTTCACCTCCCCACTAGAGAATCAATGGGGATTCTCCTCCTCACTAGAGAATCGATGGGGACTTCTCCTACCCACTAGAGAATCAAGGGGACCTCTCCTACCGACTAGAGAATCAAGGGGACTTCTCCTACCCACTAGAGAATCAAGGGGACTTCTCCTACCCACTTGAGAATCGCTGGGAACTTCTCCTACCCACTAGAGAATGATGGGGATTCTCCTACCCACTAGAAATGGGTGGACTTCTCCTACCCACTAGAGAATGATGGGCTTCTCCTACCCACTAGAGAATCAAGGGGAATAGGGACTTCTCCTACCCACTAGAGAATCGAGGGGACTTCTCCTACCCACTAGGGAATTGAGGGAACTTCTCCTACCCACTAGGGAATTGAGAGAACTTCTCCTACCCACTAGGGAATTGAGAGAACTTCTCCTACCCACTAGGGAATTGAGGGAACTTCTCCTACCCACTAGGGAATTGAGAGGATTTCTCCTACCCACTAGGGAATTGAGGGAACTTCTCCTACCCACTAGGGAATTGAGGGAACTTCTCCTACCCACTAGAGAATCGATGGAACTTCTCCTACCCACTAGGGAATTGAGGGAACTTCTCCTACCCACTAGAGAATCGATGGGTACTTCTCCTGCCCACTTGAGAATCAAGGGACATCTCCTGCCATAGAGATCGAGGGGACCTTCTCCTACTCACTAGAGAATCAAGGGAACTTCTCCTACCCACTAGGGAATTGAGAGAACTTCTCCTACCCACTAGAGAATCAAGTGGACTTCTCCTACCCACTAGAGAATCGATGGGGACTTCTCCTACCCACTAGAGAATCAGGGGACTTCTCCTACCCACTAGAGAATCGATGGGGATTCTCCTCCCCACTAGAGAATCGATGGGGACTTCACCTACCCACTAGAGAATCAATGGGGATTCTCCTCCCCACTAGAGAATCGATGGGGACTTCACCTCCCCACTAGAGAATCAATGGGACTTCACCTCCCCACTAGAGAATCATGGGGATTCTCCTCCTCACTAGAAGAATCAAGGGGACTTCTCCTACCCACTAGAGAATCAAGGGGACTTCTCCTACCCACTTGAGAATCGCTGGGAACTTCTCCTACCCACTAGAGAATCGATGGGGACTTCTCCTACCCACTAGAGAATGGATGGGACTTCTCCTACCCACTAGAGAATTGATGGGGACTTCTCCTACCCACTAGAGAATCAAGGGGACTTCTCCTACCCACTAGAGAATCAAGGGGGACTTCTCCTACCCACTAGAGAATCGAGGGGACTTCTCCTACCCACTAGGGAATTGAGAGAACTTCTCCTACCCACTAGGGAATTGAGAGAACTTCTCCTACCCACTAGGGAATTGAGAGAACTTCTCCTACCAACTAGGGAATTGAGGGAACTTCTCCTACCCACTAGGGAATTGAGAGTATTTCTCCTACCCACTAGGGAATTGAGGGAACTTCTCCTACCCACTAGGGAATTGAGGGAACTTCTCCTACCCACTAGAGAATCGATGGAACTTCTCCTACCCACTAGGGAATTGAGGGAACTTCTCCTACCCACTAGAGAATCGATGGGTACTTCTCCTGCCCACTTGAGAATCAAGGGGACATCTCCTGCCCACTAGAGAATCGAGGGGACCTTCTCCTACTCACTAGAGAATCAAGGGAACTTCTCCTACCCACTAGGGAATTGAGAGAACTTCTCCTACCCACTAGAGAATCAAGTGGACTTCTCCTACCCACTAGAGAATCGATGGGGACTTCTCCTACCCACTAGAGAATCAAGGGGACTTCTCCTACCCACTAGAGAATCGATGGGGATTCTCCTCCCCACTAGAGAATCGATGGGGACTTCACCTACCCACTAGAGAATCGATGGGGATTCTCCTCCCCACTAGAGAATCGATGGGGACTTCACCTCCCCACTAGAGAATCAATGGGGACTTCACCTCCCCACTAGAGAATCAATGGGGATTCTCCTCCTCACTAGAGAATCGATGGGGACTTCTCCTACCCACTAGAGAATCAAGGGGACTTCTCCTACCGACTAGAGAATCAAGGGGACTTCTCCTACCCACTTGAGAATCGCTGGGAACTTCTCCTACCCACTAGAGAATCGATGGGGACTTCTCCTACCCACTAGAGAATCGATGGGGACTTCTCCTACCCACTAGAGAATCAAGGGGACTTCTCCTACCCACTAGAGAATCAAGGGGGACTTCTACTACCCACTAGAGAATCAAGGAGAACATATCCCACCCACTAGAGAATCAAGGAGAACTTCTCCTACCCACTAGAGAATCGAGGGGAACTTCTCCTATCCACTAGAGAATCAATGGGGACTTCTCCTACCCAATAGAGAATTGAGGGAACTTCTCCTACCCACTAGAGAATTGAGGGAACTTCTCCTACCCACTTGAGAATCTAGGGAACTTCTCCTACTCACTAGAGAATCAAGGGAACTTCTCCTACCCACTAGAGAATCCAGGGGACTTCTCCTACCCACTAGAGAATCGATGGGGGCTTCTCCTACCCACTAGAGAATCAAGGGGACTTCTCCTACCCACTAGAGAATTGATGGGGATTCTCTTCCCCACTAGGGAATCGATGGGGACTTCACCTACCCACTAGAGAATCAATGGGGATTCTCCTCCTCACTAGAGAATCGATGGGGACTTCTCCTACCCACTAGAGAATCTAGGGGACTACTCCTATCCACTAGAGAATCAAGGGGACTTCTGCTACCCACTAGAGAATCAAGGGGACTTCACCTACCCACTAGAGAATCAAGGGGACTTCTCCTACCCACTTGAGAATCACTGGGAACATCTCCTACCCACTAGAGAATTGATGGGGACTTCTCCTACCCACTAGAGAATCGATGGGGACTTCTCCTACCCACTAGAGAATTGATGGGGACTTCTCCTACCCACTAGAGAATCAAGGGGACTTCTCCTACCCACTAGAGAATCAAGGGGGACTTCTCCTACCCACTAGAGAATAAGGAGAACATCTCCCACCCACTAGAGAATCAAGGAGAACTTCTCCTACCCACTAGAGAATCGAGGGGAACTTCTCCTATCCACTAGAGAATTGAGAGGATTTCTCCTCCCACTAGAGAATTGAGGGAACTTCTCCTACCCACTAGAAAATTGAGAGAACTTCTCCTACCCACTAGAGAATCGAGGGGACTTCTCCTACCCACTAGGGAATTGAGGGAACTTCTCCTACCCACTAGGGAATTGAGAGAACTTCTCCTACCCACTAGAGAATCGAGGGGACTTCTCCTACCCACTAGGGAATTGAGAGAACTTCTCCTACCCACTAGGGAATTGAGAGGATTTCTCCTACACACTAGAGAATTGAGGGAACTTCTCCTACCCTCTAGAGAATTGAGAGAACTTCTCCTACCCACTAGGGAATTGAGAGGATTTCTTCTACCCACTAGGGAATTGAGGGAACTTCTCCTACCCACTAGAGAATCGATGGAACTTCTCCTACCCACTAGGGAATCGAGGGGACTTCTCCTACCCACTAGGGAATTGAGGGAACTTCTCCTACCCACTAGAGAATCGAGGGGACATCTCCTGCCCACTAGGGAATTGAGGGAACTTCTCCTACCCACTTGAGAATCGCTGGGAACTTCTCCTACCCACTAGAGAATCGATGGGGACTTCTCCTACCCACTAGAGAATGGATGGGACTTCTCCTACCCACTAGAGAATTGATGAGGACTTCTCCTACCCACTAGAGAATCAAGGGGACTTCTCCTACCCACTAGAGAATCGATGGGGACTTCTCCTACCCACTAGAGAATCAAGGGGACTTCTCCTACCCACTAGAGAATCGATGGGGATTCTCCTCCCCACTAGAGAATCGATGGGGACTTCACCTACCCACTAGAGAATCGATGGGGATTCTCCTCCCCACTAGAGAATCGATGGGGACTTCACCTCCCCACTAGAGAATCAATGGGGATTCTCCTCCTCACTAGAGAATCGATGGGGACTTCTCCTACCCACTAGAGAATCAAGGGGACCTCTCCTACCGACTAGAGAATCAAGGGGACTTCTCCTACCCACTAGAGAATCAAGGGGACTTCTCCTACCCACTTGAGAATCGCTGGGAACTTCTCCTACCCACTAGAGAATCGATGGGGACTTCTCCTACCCACTAGAGAATGGATGGGACTTCTCCTACCCACTAGAGAATTGATGGGGACTTCTCCTACCCACTAGAGAATCAAGGGGACTTCTCCTACCCACTAGAGAATCAAGGGGGACTTCTCCTACCCACTAGAGAATCGAGGGGACTTCTCCTACCCACTAGGGAATTGAGAGAACTTCTCCTACCCACTAGGGAATTGAGAGAACTTCTCCTACCCACTAGGGAATTGAGAGAACTTCTCCTACCAACTAGGTAATTGAGGGAACTTCTCCTACCCACTAGGGAATTGAGAGGATTTCTCCTACCCACTAGGGAATTGAGGGAACTTCTCCTACCCACTAGGGAATTGAGGGAACTTCTCCTACCCACTAGAGAATCGATGGAACTTCTCCTACCCACTAGGGAATTGAGGGAACTTCTCCTACCCACTAGAGAATCGATGGGTACTTCTCCTGCCCACTTGAGAATCAAGGGGACATCTCCTGCCCACTAGAGAATCGAGGGGACCTTCTCCTACTCACTAGAGAATCAAGGGAACTTCTCCTACCCACTAGGGAATTGAGAGAACTTCTCCTACCCACTAGAGAATCAAGTGGACTTCTCCTACCCACTAGAGAATCGATGGGGACTTCTCCTACCCACTAGAGAATCAAGGGGACTTCTCCTACCCACTAGAGAATCGATGGGGATTCTCCTCCCTACTAGAGAATCGATGGGGACTTCACCTACCCACTAGAGAATCAATGGGGATTCTCCTCCCCACTAGAGAATCGATGGGGACTTCACCTCCCCACTAGAGAATCAATGGGGACTTCACCTCCCCACTAGAGAATCAATGGGGATTCTCCTCCTCACTAGAGAATCGATGGGGACTTCTCCTACCCACTAGAGAATCAAGGGGACTTCTCCTACCGACTAGAGAATCAAGGGGACTTCTCCTACCCACTAGAGAATCAAGGGGACTTCTCCTACCCACTTGATAATCGCTGGGAACTTCTCCTACCCACTAGAGAATCGATGGGGACTTCTCCTACCCACTAGAGAATCGATGGGGACTTCTCCTACCCACTAGAGAATCAAGGGGACTTCTCCTACCCACTAGAGAATCAAGGGGGACTTCTACTACCCACTAGAGAATCAAGGAGAACATATCCCACCCACTAGAGAATCAAGGAGAACTTCTCCTACCCACTAGAGAATCGAAGGGAACTTCTCCTACCCACTTGAGAATCTAGGGAACTTCTCCTACTCACTAGAGAATCAAGGGAACTTCTCCTACCCACTAGAGAATTGAGGGAACTTCTCCTACCCACTTGAGAATCTAGGGAACTTCTCCTACTCACTAGAGAATCAAGGGAACTTCTCCTACCCACTAGAGAATCCAGGGGACTTCTCCTACCCACTAGAGAATCGATGGGGGCTTCTCCTACCCACTAGAGAATCAAGGGGACTTCTCCTACCCCACTAGGGAATCGATGGGGACTTCACCTACCCACTAGAGAATCAATGGGGATTCTCCTCCTCACTAGAGAATCGATGGGGACTTCTCCTACCCACTAGAGAATCTAGGGGACTTCTCCTATCCACTAGAGAATCAAGTGGACTTCTGCTACCCACTAGAGAATCAAGGGGACTTCACCTACCCACTAGAGAATCAAGGGGACTTCTCCTACCCACTTGAGAATCACTGGGAACATCTCCTACCCACTAGAGAATTGATGGGGACTTCTCCTACCCACTAGAGAATCGATGGGGACTTCTCCTACCCACTAGAGAATTGATGGGGACTTCTCCTACCCACTAGAGAATCAAGGGGACTTCTCCTACCCACTAGAGAATCAAGGGGGACTTCTCCTACCCACTAGAGAATAAGGAGAACATCTCCCACCCACTAGAGAATCAAGGAGAACTTCTCCTACCCACTAGAGAATCGAGGGGAACTTCTCCTATCCACTAGAGAATTGAGAGGATTTCTCCTCCCACTAGAGAATTGAGGGAACTTCTCCTACCCACTAGAAAATTGAGAGAACTTCTCCTACCCACTAGAGAATCGAGGGGACTTCTCCTACCCACTAGGGAATTGAGGGAACTTCTCCTACCCACTAGGGAATTGAGAGAACTTCTCCTACCCACTAGAGAATCGAGGGGACTTCTCCTACCCACTAGGGAATTGAGAGAACTTCTCCTACCCACTAGGGAATTGAGAGGATTTCTCCTACACACTAGAGAATTGAGGGAACTTCTCCTACCCTCTAGAGAATTGAGAGAACTTCTCCTACCCACTAGGGAATTGAGAGGATTTCTCCTACCCACTAGGGAATTGAGGGAACTTCTCCTACCCACTAGAGAATCGATGGAACTTCTCCTACCCACTAGGGAATCGAGAGGACTTCTCCTACCCACTAGAGAATCGAGGGGACTCTCCTCCCACTAGGGAATTGAGGGAACTTCTCCTACCCACTAGAGAATCGAGGGAACTTCTCCTACCCACTAGGGAATTGAGGGATTTCTCCTACCCACTAGGGAATTGAGGGAACTCTCCTACCCACTAGAGAATTGAGAGAACTTCTCCTACCCACTAGAGAATCGAGGGGACTTCTCCTACCCACTAGAGAATCGAGGGGACATCTCCTGCCCACTAGGGAATTGAGGGAACTTCTCCTACCCACTAGAGAATCGAGGGAACTTCTCCTACCCACTAGGGAATTGAGAGGATTTCTCCTACCCACTAGGGAATTGAGGGAACCTCTCCTACCCACTAGAGAATTGAGAGAACTTCTCCTACCCACTAGAGAATCGAGGGGACTTCTCCTACCCACTAGGGAATTGAGGGAACTTCTCCTACCCACTAGGGAATTGAGAGAACTTCTCCTACCCACTAGAGAATCGAGGGGACTTCTCCTACCCACTAGGGAATTGAGAGAACTTCTCCTACCCACTAGGGAATTGAGAGTATTTCTCCTACCCACTAGAGAATTGAGGGAACTTCTCCTACCCACTAGAGAATTGAGAGAACTTCTCCTACCCACTAGGGAATTGAGAGGATTTCTCCTACCCACTAGGGAATTGAGGGAACTTCTCCTACCCACTAGAGAATCGATGGAACTTCTCCTACCCACTAGGGAATCGAGGGGACTTCTCCTACCCACTAGGGAATTGAGGGAACTTCTCCTACCCACTAGAGAATCGAGGGGACATCTCCTGCCCACTAGGGAATTGAGGGAACTTCTCCTACCCACTAGAGAATCGAGGGAACTTCTCCTACCCACTAGGGAATTGAGAGGATTTCTCCTACCCACTAGGGAATTGAGGGAACTTCTCCTACCCACTATAGAATCGATGGAACTTCTCCTACCCACTAGGGAATTGAGGGAACTTCTCCTACCCACTAGGGAATCGAGGGGACTTCTCCTACCCACTAGGGAATTGAGGGAACTTCTCCTACCCACTTGAGAATCGATGGGGACTTCTCCTGCCCACTTGAGAATCAAGGGGACATCTCCTGCCCACTAGAGAATCGAGGGGAACTTCTCCTACCCAATAGAGAATTGAGGGAACTTCTCCTACCCACTAGAGAATCGATGGGGACTTCTCCTACCCACTAGAGAATCGATGGGGACTTCTCCTACCCACTAGAGAATTGATGGGGACTTCTCCTACCCACTAGAGAATCAAGGGGACTTCTCCTACCCACTAGAGAATCAAGGGGGACTTCTCCTACCCACTAGAGAATAAGGAGAACATCTCCCACCCACTAGAGAATCAAGGAGAACTTCTCCTACCCACTAGAGAATCGAGGGGAACTTCTCCTATCCACTAGAGAATTGAGAGGATTTCTCCTCCCACTAGAGAATTGAGGGAACTTCTCCTACCCACTAGAAAATTGAGAGAACTTCTCCTACCCACTAGAGAATCGAGGGGACTTCTCCTACCCACTAGGGAATTGAGGGAACTTCTCCTACCCACTAGGGAATTGAGAGAACTTCTCCTACCCACTAGAGAATCGAGGGGACTTCTCCTACCCACTAGGGAATTGAGAGAACTTCTCCTACCCACTAGGGAATTGAGAGGATTTCTCCTACACACTAGAGAATTGAGGGAACTTCTCCTACCCTCTAGAGAATTGAGAGAACTTCTCCTACCCACTAGGGAATTGAGAGGATTTCTCCTACCCACTAGGGAATTGAGGGAACTTCTCCTACCCACTAGAGAATCGATGGAACTTCTCCTACCCACTAGGGAATCGAGAGGACTTCTCCTACCCACTAGGGAATTGAGGGAACTTCTCCTACCCACTAGAGAATCGAGGGGACATCTCCTGCCCACTAGGGAATTGAGGGAACTTCTCCTACCCACTAGAGAATCGAGGGAACTTCTCCTACCCACTAGGGAATTGAGAGGATTTCTCCTACCCACTAGGGAATTGAGGGAACCTCTCCTACCCACTAGAGAATTGAGAGAACTTCTCCTACCCACTAGAGAATCGAGGGGACTTCTCCTACCCACTAGGGAATTGAGGGAACTTCTCCTACCCACTAGGGAATTGAGAGAACTTCTCCTACCCACTAGAGAATCGAGGGGACTTCTCCTACCCACTAGGGAATTGAGAGAACTTCTCCTACCCACTAGGGAATTGAGAGTATTTCTCCTACCCACTAGAGAATTGAGGGAACTTCTCCTACCCACTAGAGAATTGAGAGAACTTCTCCTACCCACTAGGGAATTGAGAGGATTTCTCCAACCCACTAGGGAATTGAGGGAACTTCTCCTACCCACTAGAGAATCGATGGAACTTCTCCTACCCACTAGGGAATCGAGGGGACTTCTCCTACCCACTAGGGAATTGAGGGAACTTCTCCTACCCACTAGAGAATCGAGGGGACATCTCCTGCCCACTAGGGAATTGAGGGAACTTCTCCTACCCACTAGAGAATCGAGGGAACTTCTCCTACCCACTAGGGAATTGAGAGGATTTCTCCTACCCACTAGGGAATTGAGGGAACTTCTCCTACCCACTATAGAATCGATGGAACTTCTCCTACCCACTAGGGAATTGAGGGAACTTCTCCTACCCACTAGGGAATCGAGGGGACTTCTCCTACCCACTAGGGAATTGAGGGAACTTCTCCTACCCACTGAGAATCGATGGGGACTTCTCCTGCCCACTTGAGAATCAAGGGGACATCTCCTGCCCACTAGAGAATCGAGGGGAACTTCTCCTACCCATAGAGAATTGAGGGAACTTCTCCTACCCACTAGAGAACGATGGGGATTCTCCTACCCACTAGAGAATCGATGGGGACTTCTCCTACCCACTAGAGAATCGATGGGGACTTCTCCTACCCACTAGAGAATCGATGGGGACTTCTCCTACCCACTAGAGAATCGAGGGGACTTCTCCTGCCCACTAGAGAATCGAGGGGAACTTCTCCTACCCACTAGAGAATCGATGGGGACATCTCCTACCCATTAGAGAAGCGATGGGGACTTCTCCTACCCACTAGAGAATTGAGGGAACTTCTCCTACCCACTAGAGAATTGAGGGAACTTCTCCTACCCACTAGATAATTGAGGGAACCTCTCCTACCCACTAGAGAATTGAGGGAACTTCTCCTACCCAACTGAGAATTGATGGGGACTTCTCCTACCCACTAGAGAATCGATGGGGACTTCTCCTACCCACTAGAGAATCTATGGGGACTTCTCCTACTCACTAGAGAATCAAGGGGACTTCTCCTACCCACTAGAGAATCGATGGGGACTTTTCCTACTCACTAGAGAATCAAGGGGACTTCTCCTACCCACTAGAGAATCGATGGGGACTTCTCATATCCACTAGAGAATCTATGGATGTTTGGCGTTTAGTGAACTCTTTGGATGTTCTATGGATGTTTGGCTTGTGATGAACTCTATGGATGTTCTATGGATGTTTGAATTGTGGCGGTGGACTCTTGATGTTTGGCTTGTTGTGAACTCTATGGATGTTTGGCTTGTGGTGAACTCTATGGAAGTTTGGCTTGTGGTGAACTCTATGGATGCCTGGCTTGTGGTGAACTCTATGGATGTTTGGCTTGTGATAACCTCTATGGATGTTTGGCTTGTGATAAACTCTATGGATGTTTGACTTATGCTGAACTCTATGGATGTTTGGGTTGTGGTGAACTCTATGGATGTTTGAATTGTGGTGGTGGACTCTTTTGATTTTTGCCTTGTTGTGAACTCTATGGATGTTTGGCTTGTGATGAACTCTATGGATGTTTGGCTTGTGGTGAACTCTATGGATGTTTGGCTTGTGATGAACTCTATGGATGTTTGTCTTGTGGTGAACTCTATGGATGTTTGGCTTGTGGTGAACTCTATGGATGTTTGGCTTGTGATAAACTCTATGGATGTTTGGGTTGTGGTGAACTCTATGGATGTTTGACTTGTGATAAACTCTATGGATATTTGACTTGTGATAAACTCTATGGATATTTGACTTGTGATAAACTCTATGGATATTTGACTTGTGATAAACTCTATGGATATTTGACTTTTGATAAACTCTATGCATGTTTGACTTGTGATAAACTCTATGGATATTTGACTTGTGATAAACTCTATGGATATTAGGGTTGTGATAAACGCTATGGATGTTTGACTTGTCGTTGAAGTGTGGCTTGCTCTAGTTGGACACCATGTGTGTGAAATGTGTGTTACAGTATGTATATTATCTCCTCAAGTGCTACTTGTGTAGTTTGAGGAAGTTTAGTATAGGATGGTGGTCTCGGAAGTCATGTCTATTGCATCATCACACTTAGCATAATAACATGAACTGATATACACAAATCTACTATTGGTTTACAGATCTACAAAATGTCTGATTTGTATTAGCTGATCTTGTTATTAGGTATGCTGCCCCTACACTTGCACATACATTCAGGGACATCTACACCACTTGCACATACATTCAGGGACATCTACACCACTTGCACATACATTCAGGGACATCTACACCACTTGCACATACATTCAGGGACATCTACACCACTTGCACATACATTCAGGGACATCTACACCACTTGCACATGTAATGTATTGTATAATGAGCTCATTTCTGAGGGCATACCATAACAGCTACAGCTCATAGGGCGCAAACTCCGTGCTTCTGGCACCTGAAACGAACGAGATACCTCTACACTATCACAACTTTCACAAAAAAATTAATTTGCACAAGCTACAATTCTTAAATGTATTTTATGTTAAAATCATCATGTACAGACTTAATGCTTTGCTTCAATCTTATCTTATATGTATATATCGTACAATCTACCTTTAATGTGAGATCATGGTTTGCTTCAATCTTATATGTATATATCGTACAATTTACCTTTAATATGAGATCATGGTTTGCTTCAATCTTATATGTATATATCGTACAATTTACCTTTAATGTGAGATCGTGGTTTGCTTCAATCTTATCTTATATGTATATATCGTACAATCTACCTTTAATGTGAGATCATGGTTTGCTTCAATCTTATATGTATATATCGTACAATCTACCTTTAATGTGAGATCATCGTTTGCTTCAATCTTATATGTATATATCGTACAATTTACCTTTAATGTGAGATCATGGTTTGCTTCAATCTTATATGTATATATCGTACAATTTACCTTTAATGTGAGATCATCGTTTGCTTCAATCTTATATGTATATATCGTACAATTTACCTTTAATGTGAGATCATGGTTTGCTTCAATCTTATCTTATATGTATATATCGTACAATCTACCTTTAATATGAGATCGTGGTTTGCTTCAATCTTATCTTATATGTATATATCGTACAATCTACCTTTAATGTGAGATCGTGGTTTGCTTCAATCTTATATGTATATATCGTACAATCTACCTTTAATATGAGATCGTGGTTTGCTTCAATCTTATCTTATATGTATATATCGTACAATCTACCTTTAATATGAGATCATGGTTTGCTTCAATCTTATATGTATATATCGTACAATCTACCTTTAATATGAGATCGTGGTTTGCTTCAATCTTATCTTATATGTATATATCGTACAATCTACCTTTAATATGAGATCATGGTTTGCTTCAATCTTATATGTATATATCGTACAATCTACCTTTAATATGAGATCGTGGTTTGCTTCAATCTTATCTTATATGTATATATCGTACAATCTACCTTTAATATGAGATCATGGTTTGCTTCAATCTTATATGTATATATCGTACAATCTACCTTTAATATGAGATCGTGGTTTGCTTCAATCTTATCTTATATGTATATATCGTACAATCTACCTTTAATATGAGATCATGGTTTGCTTCAATCTTATATGTATATATCGTACAATCTACCTTTAATATGAGATCGTGGTTTGATGATGATGATGATTG
>JABXNX010000962.1:0-14063 GCA_014843695.1 Archivesica marissinica
GAGCTCTAGAATGCAGGAAATGCCATTTCAGAGCTTCCAGATTTAAAAATGTTCAGGGGGAGCATGCCCCAGGACCCCCCTAACGGGCTCCTGCTCTACGGGCCGTCGCACTTGCATCGAACCCCCTCCAGAAATTCCTAGCGCCGCGCCTGAATGAGTACACAATTATGTGCATAGCAAATATCCGATTGTATACAAATAAGTTTATACAAATTTATGTTAGCTTGATTGTGAAACAAGTTCTTTCAACTTATATTAATCACTCTCGAGACCTCACTCCTGATGGAATCCATCGCCACGAGGGAGAAAGAAGAGGCAACGTGGAATTTAAATGCCTTGCCTAAGGGCACAATCGTAACGACTTCGATCTCCAGACCTTTCGCACCTGAAGCGAACGCGCATCCACTGCGCTATCACGACTTCCAATATTTGTATACGTTTCTGCTGAATCTGTCTCATACTTGGAATAAAGGATAGTTTATTTAATATTTGGAATATAGCCAAAAATGAAGAAATTCGGCTATAAAATGAGGCAAGAAAGCAGCCATTTATTGACAATTACATCATAATTATATCATACACTGTTATTACAATTACATTAGCTTCAGGTGCGAAAGGTCCGAAGTTCGAGCCCCATTGGAGCAGTTACAATTGTGCCCTTAGGCAAGGCATTTAAATTCCACGTTGCCTCTTCTCTCTCCCTCGTGGCAATGGATTCCTTTAGGAATGAAGTCTCGAGAGTGATTAATATAAGTTGTAAGAACTTGTTTCACAATCGAGCTAAAATAAATTTGTATAAACTAATTACATAACAAACTTTACGCAGAATTTAAATTCATCTGCTGTGATTCAGCAATTATACTTGTGATACTGTGTCATTTCTAGCTAAATATTTAACGATTAGTATAGAATCATGGCTTTATTGCTTTAGGAGATTGACAAATAGCATTAACCCATTCCATACCAAGCAACTGACGGATCTGTAGTCCAGTGGTTAACACGCTGGACTGGTAATCCAGGGATCGCAGGTTCGATCCACCGGCTGACGCTAATAAAATTCACAGTCTTTCAGATGGGACGTTGAACCGAGGTCTCGTGTCGGTGCTTTACACCGTGCACGTAAAAGAACCAGAGCAGACTCTGGAATGGGTCTCTGTCTGTATCATGCACTATCCTCCAAAAATATAAAATGACTAATCTCTTCAGGAGGCGTCGCTCATATGGGTAACCGGTAGTGACGATAAATAAACGTAAAACACACACACACAAGTAATGTAACTGACATGGACTGGTTGTAATAAAAGTCAAATGATGTGACTGGGATTTGACCAGCTGATGACGAGCTGATGACCTCGTTTTTAAGTACCGTAATTACTCACAAATCTGTCCAAATTTGTACCATGAAGGAGAGACCCTGCTGAACCAATATTCTTAGACCAGTAAATTAACGAGAAAATTATATTTGGACCAGTTCATTTATCAAAATGGGTAATTTTGTCTAAAAATAGTAATATTACTTGCAAAAAGTGCAGATCCTGATGAGACGGCTTGTCATGAACCGGCTCATCTGGATCTACACTTTTTGTATGCCAATTTAGAGGTCTGTAGTAGTGATGTGCATCGATTTCAAAATCCATAATCGGAATAATCGGACGGGTAAACCGATTAGATAATCGATTATTAATCGGGCAATTGATATAGTTATAAATCAAAATCATTCCATCTAATTTGTGAGTTTAACAATCTATTTAGTACTAATAAATTACTTACAAGTTACTAGTTTCGACAAATTAGTTACTCAGTTACATCTGAGTACAAGACTTTAAGTTACTGGACTGCCACCTGATATAAAATTAGTTTTTAAGTTAATAGAGGACAGAACACTTAGTGACATACTAGTGAAAAGTCTAGTACTAGATACAGTTAGAATTGTTGTTGCAAACGTGCAATGCTAATAAAATACAGCCAATAGTAAATCGTAGTTTTATTTGAGGTATAAACAAACATAAAAGTAAGAGACAAAAATAAAGACATAAAACCATCCGTTCAACATCTGATGTGTCGATTAAAACTATTATATGATACTGAACTTGAGACAGCTTCAATACAGAACAAATTATTTGAATTTGACGAAATAAAAAAGTTTTAATTTAAAATTATATTGAAAATAATTGTCATCAATCACTTGGTAGAATGTAGGCTGCAGACCACTTTTCTCTTTACTTTTTTTTTCTAAGTGTAACTGAACATTTTTTCACCACTTTAAGGCCAACATGATAATGACTTGATATATTTATATACACTATTATTCATGCCGTTTGTTTATTCTACTCGTTAAAAAATGTACATTATTGTAAGGTGCTTGTGGGATGCCCTCGACCCACAGGTCACCTATGACGAGGAAAATAAAAGGGCCTTAAACGTGGTTCCAAAAAAAAAAATAAAGACTCGTTGATTATAATCGATTACACATTTTCACAATCGATTATCGCCGATGTCCATGCCGGCGAACGATTGTCGGCGACTTAGCGATAATCGGTTTATCACTAGTCTGTAGTGTTGAAAGGTTAATAAATACAAATGTCCTCTACTACATGAACAATGTAATGTTTACGTAGTCATTCAAGAGAAGCCTAGCAATGTTATTGCAAATCTCGATACAAGTCGATTAAAACAAATCCTGCTTGTGTTTGCATTGACTGATCCAGTCATAACGGATTATATCTTTTTCTAATTACACAAACTAGATTGCAGCTAATGTTTCTGGTCATACTTGGAATGTATGCAGTAATTCTTTTTTTCTTTTTTTTTAATATTGAGGCCCCTTTCGGGTCACCCCATTTTTTATTTTTTTTACATACATACAAGCAACGCAGTTAATAAACAAGACATTTTATATTATATCAAATTTATTTATTTATTTATTATATAAAAAACTTATATAATTATTGCATTCATGTACATACAAAACTTGTGGTGGAGTGTTTCCCCATTTGAGAATAGAAGGAAAAAAGAATAACAATGTTTAAAATGGTTAAACATGAATACATGATCTGTGAGTCAATATATGATTTTGGTCTACCTGTGTATATATTTATATATGACTGTATGTATACATGTTGATTGTTGATACATGTACATGTAACTTGTTTGTGACAGGCCTGCCAAACCTCTGGATTTATGAATAATTGTTAAGCTTTAATTAAGCTTAATGTTGTCATTCACACACATAATTTAGACACAATATTTTGGTGTACCTATATCTACATTTATTCATGAATAGTTCTGGCAGGTCTGGCTGTTTGTCCTTGTAAATATTTTGTATATTCATGTGGAGGGCCACATGGAAGATTAACTCTTGTTAAATGTGTTACCCTCGTTAAATAAAGTCTTTACTTACTTACTTACTTACTTACTTACAAAAATAGAGAATGCATTTGAACAACATCAACAATGGTAGGTAGTATAATTATGTACATTACAAAATGCAGTAATTCTTGATTGGTTTCCAATGTTAAATATTCTGTAACATGTCTTTAAAGCGACACTACATCAGTGAAAACACACATTTCTACAAAATGTATTTTCCTATTATATGGTATAAATTTTTTCCAAATATTTGCCTCAAATACTGAGTATTTCAACTAATAAACAAACGTCGTATACGTGGTTTGTTGACATAACTAAATAATGTAAATTCATGTGTAATACAACTCGTGTATCCTGAATAGCACGATTTATGGTACAGATTTACCGTTATATCTCTCATTTGTGCCTATTTATTTGTAGACTATTCTTAGTTAAATTATCTCTAAACGACATTATCTCATGTTTAGTATTGACTCCGATGACAAACAAATGTCAATTCAAGAGCATGGATGACCGGGATGACGTTCTATGAAATCATACTTTCAATCCACAAAAACACTGTTTATTGATTCAATGTTAGTGTTCGAATGTATTCAGAAGAATTTGTAGCAGCAAAAAATGCATTTTATTTGCTTTCTGCGATGTAATGTCGCTTTAAGAACCTGTATTTTGTATACCTGATCTTGAAAGTCCATAATTATATTTTATAGCCCCATCATGTAATGACTTAGATGTGGACTGCACACTGAGATATTCTAATGAGCAGACAATGAGAGAGATTGCTTGTTTTTCTATTACCTCCCTTAACCGATTTATCAGGAACTGAATGTTGGTCCTTTTAGTTTTAATCCTTCGTTTTTACTGTTGTTTTCTTTCTAACCAGATGTTGCGATAGGATAAATATAATTTTATCAAAATCATGTTAATTAATTGATAACACATGTTTTACAGTAAAGTATCCATTGGATATGCTGTAGGATATCTGTCGAGATTTAATAATTTAATTATCATAAGATGAGAAGACGGATGAAATGGGTAGCATGTGATGCAAAGGATACAACGATAAAAACAGAGGAAACCAATTAAGTGGACCTATCTACTGCTAGGAGTATTCAGGGGCAGTAACTCACCAATGTTTCTCATTTTCTCATTAGAAATCATGATTATTCAGGCTTTTGTTTCCATTTTTTAATACTAAGTTATACAGTACAGTTATACAGTACAGTTATACAGTACAGTTATACAGTACAGTTATACAGTACAGTTATACAGTACAGTTATACAGTACAGTTATACAGTACAATTATACAGTACAGTTATACAGTACAGTTATACCATACAATTATACAGTACAGTTATACAGTACAGTTATACAGTACAATTATACAGTAGAGTTATACAGTACAGTTATACAGTACAGTTATACAGTAGAGTTATACAGTACAGTTATACAGTACAGTTATACAGTACAGTTATACAGTACAGTTATACCATACAATTATACAGTACAGTTATACAGTACAGTTATACAGTACAGTTATACAGTACAATTATACAGTACAGTTATACAGTACAGTTATACAGTACAATTATACAGTACAGTTATACAGTACAGTTATACCATACAATTATACAGTACAATTATACAGTAGAGTTATACAGTACAGTTATACAGTACAATTATACAGTACAGTTATACAGTACCATTATACAGTACAGTTATACAGTACAGTTATACAGTACAATTATACAGTACTGTTATACAGTACCATTATACAGTACAGTTATACAGTACTGTTATACAGTACCATTATACAGTACAGTTATACAGTACAGTTATACAGTACAGTACCATTATACAGTACAGTTATACAATACAGTTATTCAGTACCATTATACAGTACAAACAGTACAGTTATACAGTACAGTTATACAGTACAGTTATACAGTACCGTTATACAGTACAATTATACAATACAGTTATTCAGTACAGTTATGCAGTACAGTTATACAGTACAGTTATGCAGTACAGTTATACAGTACAGTTATGCAGTACAGTTATACAGTACAGTTATACAGTACAGTTATACAGTACAGTTATACAGTACAGTTATACAGTACAATTATAAGTACAGTTATACAGTACAGTACAGTTATACAGTACAGTTATACAGTACAGTACAGTTATACAGTACAGTTATACAGTACAGTTATACAGTACAGTTATATAGTACAGTTATACAGTACAACAACAACAAAAACAGTACCGTTATACAGTACAGTTATACAGTACAGTACAGTTATACAGTACAGTTATACAATACAGTTATACAGTACAGTTATACAGTACAGTTATACAGTACAGTACCGTTATACAGTACAGTTATACAATACAGTTATACAGTACCGTTATACAGTACAATTATACAATACAGTTATTCAGTACAGTTATCAGTACAGTTATACAGTACAGTTATCAGTACAGTTATACAGTCAGCAGTACATTATACAGTACAGTTATACAGTACAGTTATACAGTACAGTTATACAGTACAGTTATACATACAGTACAGTTATCAGTACAGTTATACAGAAAACAAACAGTACAGTTATACAGTACAGTTATACAGACAAACAACAATACAGTACAGTTATACATACAGTTATTCAGTACAGTTATACAACAATACAGTACAGTTATACAACAACAACAACATTATACAGTACAGTTATACAGTACAGTTATACAGTACAGTTATCAGTACATTATCAGTACAGTTATACAGTACAGTTATTCAGTACAGTTATACAGTACAGTTTACAGTACAGTTATTCAGTACAATTATTCAGTACAATTATTCAGTTCAGTTATTCAGTACAGTTATTCAGACAAACAACAAAAGTACAGTTATTCAGTACAATTATTCAGTTCAGTTATTCAGTACAGTTATTCAGTACAATTATTCAGGTTCAGTTATTCAGTACAGTTATTCAGTACAGTTATACATTACAGTTATTCAGTACAGTTATACAGTACAGTTATACAGTACAGTTATTCAGGTTCAGTTATTCAGTACAGTTATACAGTACAGTTATACAGTACAGTTATTCAGTACAGTTATTCAGTACAGTTATACAGTACAGTTATTCAGTACAGTTATACAGTACAGTTATACAGTACAGTTATACAGTACAGTTATACAATACAGTTATTCAGTACAGTTATACAGTACAGTTACAACATATACAGTACAGTTATACAGTACAGTTATACAGTACAGTTATACAGTACAGTTATACAATACAGTTATTCAGTACAGTTATACAGTACAGTTATACAGTACAGTTATACAGTACAGTTATACAGTACAGTTATTCAGTACAGTTATTCAGTACAGTTATACAGTACAGTTATTCAACAGTTATACAGTACAGTTATACAGTACAGTTATACAGTACAGTTATTCAGTACAGTTATTCAGTACAGTTATTCAGTACAATTATTCAGGTTCAGTTATTCAGTACAGTTATTCAGTACAGTTATACAGTACATTATACAGTACAGTTATTCAGTACAATTATTCAGTTCAGTTATTCAGTACAGTTATTCAGTACATTATCAGTCAGTTATACAGTACAGTTATTCAGTACAGTTATACATTACAGTTATTCAGTACAGTTATACAGTACAGTTATACAGTACAGTTATACAGTTCAGTTATTCAGTACAGTTATACAGTACAGTTATACAGTACAGTTATTCAGTACAGTTATACAGTACAGTTATACAGTACAGTTATTCAGTACAGTTATACAGTACAGTTATACAGTACAGTTATACAGTACAGTTATACAGTACAGTTATACAGTACAGTTATACAGTACAGTTATACAGTACAGTTATACAGTACAGTTATACAGTACAGTTATTCAGTACAGTTATACAGTACAGTTATACAGTACAGTTATACAGTACAGTTATACAGTACAGTTATACAATACAGTTATACAGTACAGTTATTCATTACAGTTATTCAGTACAGTCATACAGTACAGTTATACAATACAGGTATACAGTACAGTTATACAGTACAGTTATTCAGTACAGTTATACAGTACCGTTATACAGGTTCAGTTATACAGTACAGTTATACAGTACCGTTATACAGGTTCAGTTATACAGTACAGTTATACAGTACAGTTATACAGTACAGTTATACAGTACAGTTATACAGTACAGTTATACAGTACAGTTATACAGTACCATTATACAGGTTCAGTTATACAGTACAGTTATACAGTACAGTTATTCAGTACAGTTATACAGTACCGTTATACAGGTTCAGTTATACAATACAGTTATTCAGGTTCAGTTATTCAGTACAGTTATACAGTACAGTTATACAGGTTCAGTTATACAGTACAGTTATACAGTACAGTTATACAGTACAGTTATACAGTTCAGTTATACAGGTTCAGTTATACAGTACAGTTATACAATACAGTTATTCAGGTTCAGTAAGTCATACAGGATTTTAAGAAGTAAAATTTAAAAACAAAAACTCAATTGGTTTTAGTGAAATTACCACTTGTAAATTATTCCGCTCATTTAATTTTTAATTGAGTGAGGGGGGCGGGGACGACACATCCATAAGTATATTAGTCATTTTTATTTGTTTTGGAGGATAGTGCACTTGGATACAGGAGACCCTCCTCCATTACATTTACATGCCCGGTGTATAACATTAATACACGAGACCTTTGTTTATAGTCTGAAAGATCGTTAATATTGTTCGGTTCAGACGGTGATCGAACCTGTGATCATTGGATTTGCAGTCCAAGGTGTTAACCACTGGACAACTGCTGACCCATCTCATTTATTTATCAAATCATCAGATTGTAAATGATAGTTTATTAAAGTTATTACACGGATAAATTTGCATATGAATTACGGTATAGCTTTATTTCTACGTTTGAAGAAAACATGTGTAGAAGGTTAAAACTTTAAATTTTGAAGAAAATGCAATTAAATTAGAATTGAGTTTCCGTATCAAATACACTACATTATCATTACATTCTTACAGGGTACATATTGTAATAAAAGTCAAATTCAGTGACTCGGATTTCACGAGCTGATGAGGGCATTTTTTAGTACTGTAATTACTCACAAATATGTCCAAAAATGTTATGCTGAAGGAAACCATGCAAATATTTTTAGACCAATAAATTAACGAGAAAATTACATTTGGACCATTTCATTTATCAAAACGGGTAATTTTGTCTAAAAATGTCTAAAAATGACTGGCCAAAAAATGCAGATCCTGGATGTACACTTTTTGTATGCCTATTTAGAAGTATGTGGTGTTGAAATGGTTAACCTGCCAAAACAGCCTAGAACCACATCAGACAGTAGCCATCTGATCAGGCTCTATGTTGTTTACTTTTCGGATAGTGGAGCTAAAACACTTGTCTGAAACAACATAGACACAGCTAATCTGGATCTATGTTGTTTGCACATTCCGTCCAATTTATTCTTCAGGTTAAGGGTTAATATTTTTAATGTCTCCCATTTGGAATAAGTTGGGTCTCAGACTCTAGCAACTATTTGCTATGTATGGTATTTGAAGATGGCTGGGGGTATATCTGGGCACTCCCATTTGGAATAAGTTGGGTCTCAGACTCTAGCAACTAGTTGCTATGTATGGTATTTGAAGATGGCTGGGGGTATATTTGGGCACTCACCTGTCAAGATAGGCCACTTATCTGTGCATGTCATATGTAGGGTCAACTCATTGTTATGTTATCTTGCTCATGTTTCCTTGTAATTGTTTGTTTTCTATCTATCTATCTATCTTCCTATTAGTCGAACCCCTGATGGGGACCTTAGACTTTGACGTGCCGTCAACTGACAAGAATGTTAGTAAGAAATGAAATAAAAGATGATAAAAGAATGATGTTAGGTTGGTTAAAAACAGGTTAAGAACAGGGCAGGTTTATTTAGGGAGAAACATGTTCAATCCGACTTACAGCCAGACTGAAATGTGGGCCAGACAAGGTGACAATATCTGGGGGTCTAGACAGAAAGCTTGTTAAATTCTTAGCACACTAGTAATGAAAGTAACAGTCAAATATATGTGTTAGCCCTTTCCTTCATAGATATTTAGGCTAATATACTATTATATCTCCATACAAACGACAGCCATTTAACCCTTTCCTTCATAGAGATTTAGGCTAATATACTATTATATCTCCATACAAATGACAGCCATTTAACCCTTTCCTTCATAGATATTTAGGCTAATATACTATTATATCTCCATACAAACGACAGCCATTTAACCCTTTCCTTCATAGAGATTTAGGCTAATATACTATTATATCTCCATACAAATGACAGCCATTTAACCCTTTCCTTCATAGATATTTAGGCTAATATACTATTATATCTCCATACAAACGACAGCCATTTAACCCTTTCCTTCATAGATATTTAGGCTAATATACTATTATATCTCCATACAAACGACAGCCATTTAACCCTTTCCTTCATAGATATTTAGGCTAATATACTATTATATCTCCATACAAACCACAGCCATTTAGCTATCATGCAGTAGATAAGTAGTCGCCATATCTATCCCACCTCCATAGATATTACTGGGACTACATAGAGATTTAGGTTAATATACTATTATATCTCCATACAAGCCACAGCCATTTAGCTATCATGCAGTAGATAAGTAGTCGCCATATCTATCCCACCTCCATAGATATTACTGGGACTACATAGAGATTTAGGTTAATATACTATTATATCTCCATACAAGCCACAGCCATTTAGCTATCATGCAGTAGATAAGTAGTCGCCATATCTATCCCACCTCCATAGATATTACTGGGACTACATAGAGATTTAGGTTAATATACTATTATATCTCCATACAAGCCACAGCCATTTAGCTATCATGCAGTAGATAAGTAGTCGCCATATCTATCCCACCTCCATAGATATTACTGGGACTACATAGAGATTTAGGTTAATATACTATTATATCTCCATACAAGCGACAGCCATTTAGCTATCATGCAGTGGATAAGTAGTCATATTATATATCTCACCTCCATAGATATTACTGGGACTACATGAGATTCTGACCTTTATTATGAACATTGGTTTGGCTACTACATTGGGTTAGGGTTAGGGTATGTGGTATTGGCAATGGCGTCAAGAGGTGCTTCTATGAGGGAAAGTGTTAACGAATTGTCTGCTACAGTTATTTGAACTGTTTATGACCTTTATATTACCCAGCATGCAAGTGGTTAGATATCGGTAAAGCCATAATTATGTAATCAGTACATGGATATTTTTTAATAAATGTGTTTGTTAATGAGGTACCCCTGACCGTACGTAAGAAGGGCAAGGCACACCAGAAAGGACATGGCATGCTCAGATTAACCAAGCCTGGAGTGGAAGTCGTGATAGTGCAGTGGATGCGCATTCGCTCCAGGTGCGAAAGGTCCAGAGTTTGAGCCCCTCTGGAGCCGTTACGATTGTGCCCTTAGGCAAGGCATTTAATTTCCACATTGCCTCTTCTCTCCCTCGTGGCGATGGATTCCATCAGTAATGAGGTCTCGAGAGTGATTAATATAAGTTGTAAGAACTTGTTTCGCAGTCGAGCGAAAATAAATTTGTATTAAATAAGCCTGGAGTACTGTGTTTAACCCTTTGCCTGCTGAGTAAATAAAATCACATTTGCAAACAACATAGATCCAGATCAACCGCGGCGTAACGCCGTGTCTGATCAGGATCCATGTTGTTTGCTATTCAGCCAAGTGTTTTAGCTCCACTATCCGATTAGCAAACAGCATAGAGCCTGATCAGACGGCACATTCTGTGCCGTCTGATCTGGCTCTATGCTGTTTGTAAAGGTGATTTTATCTGCCGCTAGCGTGCAAAGAGTTAAGTATATTTCGAGGAAGGACATGTGCACAGTGCATACAATCAGTAGCTAGCTTATTGTGTGAATCACTTCCTTCCTGAAATATATACAACACTTGAACACTGTTTCATGTGAACACTCATGCCTGCTTTGATATTTAGATTGTTGTATGTTTGTAATATTATATTGAATTAGATTATTGAGGCCAAAGTCAAATATTACTTGGTTTCTCCGTGATCGGCTTGAGAGAAGATTTAGCTCATTTAGAGGGCGGAGGTGGAGTGTCATATTAACCCATTTAGAGGGCAGAGGTGGAGTGTCATATGAACTCATTTAGAGGGTGGGGGTGGAATGTCATATGAACTCATTTAGAGGGTGAGGGTGGAATGTCATATGAACCCATTTAGAGGGTGAGGGTGGAATGTCATATGAACCCAAAACCCATTTAGAGGGCATGGTGGAGTGTCATATGAACCCATTTAGAGGGTGGAGGTGGAGTGTCATATGAACTCATTTAGAGGGTGGGGGTGGAATGTCATATGAACTCATTTAGAGGGTGAGGGTGGAATGTCATATGAACCCATTTAGAGGGTGAGGGTGGAATGTCATATGAACCCATTTAGAGGGCATGGTGGAGTGTCATATGAAACCATTTAGAGGGTGGAGGTGGAGTGTCATATGAACTCATTTAGAGGGTGGAGGTGGAGTGTCATATGAGCTCATTTAGAGGGTGGAGGTGGAGTGTCATATGAACTCATTTAGAGGGTGGAGGTGGAGTGTCATATGAACTTGTTTAGAGGGCGGAGGTGGAGTGCCATATGAACCCATTTAGAGGGCGGAGGTGGAGTGTCATATGAACCCATTTAGAGGGCAGAGGTGGAGTGCCATATGAACTCATTTAGAGGGCGGAGGTGGAGAGCCATATGAACCCATTTAGAGGGCATGGTGGAGTGTCATATGAACCCATTTAGAGGGTGGAGGTGGAGTGTCATATGAACTCATTTACAGGGTGGAGATGGAGAGCCATATGAGCTCATTTAGAGGGTGGAGGTGGAGAGCCATATGAGCTCATTTAGAGGGTGGAGGTGGAGAGCCATATGAGCTCATTTAGTGGGTGGAGGTGGAGAGCCATATGAGCTCATTTAGAGGGTGGAGGTGGAGTGTCATATGAACTCATTTAGAGGGTGGAGGTGGAGTGCCATATGAGCTCATTTAGAGAGGGTGGAGGTGGAGTGCCATACTGTTATTTGCTGTGGGAGTGATTTCCGTCCGTCCGTGTATATTTAAACTTTATTTATTTTACAACGATTGCGAAGCAAGTTTTAACAACTTATATTAATCACTCTCGTTGGCGCGGATGAAAGCGTATATGTGGTCTTTAGTGTAGGAGGAAACCAGAGTACCCGGAGAAAACCCACCTGTCCGCGTATATTTCGGGATTAGGGGCTAACATTTTAGTTGAAAACTGTTGAAAATCCCCTAAGTCATTAAGGTGTTAGACATTTATTAGTCCCCTACCGGTCACCATGATATGGAATTCCTCACATGTGTCACTCTATGCACACTAGAAGCGAAAATAACATTCAAATATGTCGTGCCACAACAACACCATTCTAACGAAATTCCACGATATATTTCCAGAAATTTAAGTTCAAATAAGTAAAACGCTTACAAATAAGAAAAACGCATTTATAAATTATTGTCTGCTACAATTATTTGAACTAATTATAGCATTTAATTTACCCAGCGTCTGCCTTCGTGGTCGAGTGGTTAAGGTCGCTGACTTGTATACCACTGTAACCTATCATCACTGATGGTCATGGGTTCGAGCCCCGCTCAGGCTGTGTCTCATTTATATTAAAAAGTTGGCAGTTTCATACGGAGGTTGGTACACCCAAGTACTGGTTAACCGTTGGAGCCTGCCCAGGAAAGGTGTTGTTAGGTAAACTGCCCGCCGGCGATATAGCCCGAAATGGTGCTGATGCAGGCGTAAAACCCGAAATATAACATAACAATTTACCCAGCATGCAAAGAGTTATGGATTCTGCCTGTATCTTAGGCAGAACATTGTTAGGAATATAACAAATAAGATTAAACAACAACACATTTGTAAATATTTCTAATAACGTGTTTTGACTGTTCACAGATTCGCCATTGCCGATGCATCCTACCGCTCCATGCGCGGAGAGAACCGCAACCAGTGTATCCTGATATCCGGAGAGAGTGGTTCCGGGAAGACAGAGGCTTCTAAGAAAATCCTTCTGTACATAGCTTCCAGTAGCACACACTCTAAGGATGTGGAAAGGGTTAAAGATAGACTGCTCGAGTCCAATCCTCTCCTAGAGGTCTAATATATTAATAGTTTTTTCTCCTTTATTTTCTTTCATGTGAGGAAGCTATCCAGCTGGCTTGCATCGGTGGTTCTACAATGGTGCCAATCTGTGCCTGAAATACCGCTAGGAGGGTCACAGTAATAGGTGGAGAGTTGCTATATGACCTAGGCTGTTGGTGCGACTTTCTACATCCAAAACATACAAACAAATGAATAGTTTTACTCTTAGCAATGTTAGGCTAGGAGTGGGTGTGGGATCGCATGGGAGGGGTGGGAGGGTAGCTTGGGAGGAGGTGGGAAATAGCATGGGAGGAAGTGGGGGATGGCATGGGAGGAGGTGGAGATAGCAGGGGAGGAAGTGGGGATAACATGTGAGGGATAGTATGCGAGGGTGTGGGGATAGCATGGGAGGGTGTGGGGAA
>JABXNX010000963.1:0-14060 GCA_014843695.1 Archivesica marissinica
AGTGGACGCACGAGATATGTGGTAATTTAAACTACTGGCTAGGTAACTTCCACAAGCATATATCAGTCGGTCAATGGTACAGATTTAGTGGACGCACGAGATATGTGGTAATTTAAACTACTGGCTAGCTAACTTCCACAAGCATACCTCAGTCGGTCAATGGGACATATTTAGTCTCCTAGTGGACGCACGCGATATGTGGTAATTTAAACTACTGGCTAGTTAACTTCCACAAGCATACCTCAGTCGGCCAATGGGACATATAGTGGACGCAACTAGATATGTGTAATTTAACTACTGGCTAGTAATTCCACAAGCATACCTCAGTCGTCATGGGACAGATTAGTGACGCACGAGATATGGGTAATTTAAACTACTGGCTAGGTAACTTCCACAAGCATATCTCAGTCGGTCAATGGACAAATTTAGTGGACGCACGAGGATGTGGTAATTTAAACTACTGGCTAGGTAACTTCCACAAGCATACTCAGTTCGGTCAATGGGACAGATTTTAGTGGACGCACGAGATATGTGGTAATTTAAACTACTGGCTAGGTAACTTCCACAAGCATATCTCAGTCGGTCAATGGGACAGATTTAGTGGACGCACGAGATATGTGGTAATTTAAACTACTGGCTAGGTAACTTCCACAAGCATACCTCAGTCGGTCAATGGGACATATTTAGTCTCCTAGTGGACGCACGAGATATGTGGTAATTTAAACTACTGGCTAGGTAACTTCAACAAGCATATATCAGTCGGTCAATGGGACAAATTTAGTCTCCTAGTGGACACACGAGATATGTGGTAATTTAAACTACTGGCTAGGTAACTTCAACAAGCATACCTCAGTCGGTCAATGGGACATATTTAGTGTCCTAGTGGACGCACGAGATATGTGGTAATTTAAACTACTGGCTAGGTAACTTCCACAAGCATACCTCAGTCGGTCAATGGGACATAATTTAGTGGACGCACGAGATATGTGGTAATTTAAACTACTGGCTAGGTAACTTCCACAAGCATACTCCATGGTCAATGGGACAGATTTAGTCTCCTAGTGACACACGATATGTGGTAATTTAAACTACTGGCTAGGTAACTTCCACAAGCATACCTCAGTCGGTCAGTGGGACAGATATAGTGGACGCACGAGATATGTGGTAATTTAAACTACTGGCTAGCTAACTTCCACAAGCATACCTCAGTCGGTCAATGGGACAGATTTAGTGGACGCACGAGATATTTAATTTAAACTACTGGCTAAGTAACTTCAACAAGCATACCTCAGTCGGTCAATAACTCCTAGTGGACGCACGAGATATGTGGTAATTTAAACTACTGGCTAGGTAACTTCAACAAGCATACCTCAGTCGGTCAATGGGACATTTAGTTCCTAGTGGACGCACGAGATATGTGGTAATTTAAACTACTGACTAGGTAACTTCCACAAGCTACCTCAGTCGGCAATGGACATATTTAGTGGACGCACGAGATATGTGGTAATTTAACTACTGGCTAGGTAACTTCCACAAGCATACCTCAGTCGGTCAATGGGACAGATTTAGTGGACGCACGAGATATGTGGTATTTAAACTACTGGCTAGGTAACTTCCACAAGCATATCTCAGTCGGTCAATGGGACAAATTTTGGACGCACGAGATATGTGGTAATTTAAACTACTGGCTAGCTAACTTCCACAAGCATACCTCGTCGGTCAATGGGACATATTTATTCCTAGTGGACGCACGAGATATGTGGTAATTTAAACTACTGGCTAGGTAACTTCCACAAGCATACCTCAGTCGGTCAATGGGACAGATTTAGTGGACGCACGAGATATGTGGTAATTTAAACTACTGGCTAGGTAACTTCCACAAGCATACCTCAGTCGGTCAATGGGACAGATATAGTGGACGCACGAGATATGTGGTAATTTAAACTACTGGCTAGGTAACTTCCACAAGCATACCTCAGTCGGTCAATGGGACATATTTAGTGGACGCACGAGATATGTGGTAATTTAAACTACTGGCTAGGTAACTTCCACAAGCATACCTCAGTCGGTCAGTGGGACAGATATAGTGGACGCACGAGATATGTGGTAATTTAAACTACTGGCTAGGTAACTTCCACAAGCATACCTCAGTCGGTCAGTGGGACAGATTTAGTGGACGCACGAGATATGTGGTAATTTAAACTACTGGCTAGGTAACTTCCACAAGCATATCTCAGTCGGTCAATGGGACAGATTTAGTGGACGCACGAGATATGTGGTAATTTAAACTACTGGCTAGCTAACTTCCACAAGCATACCTCAGTCGGTCAATGGGACAGATTTAGTGGACGCACGAGATATGTGGTCATTTAAACTACTGGCTAGGTAACTTCCACAAGCATATCTCAGTCGGTCAATGGGACAAATTTAGTGGACGCACGAGATATGTGGTAATTTAAACTACTGGCTAGGTAACTTCCACAAGCATACCTCAGTCGGTCAATGGGACATATTTAGTCTCCTAGTGGACGCACGAGATATGTGGTAATTTAAACTACTGGCTAGGTAACTTCCACAAGCATATATCAGTCGGTCAATGGGACAGATTTAGTGGACGCACGAGATATGTGGTAATTTAAGCTACTGGCTAGCTAACTTCCACAAGCATACCTCAGTCGGTCAATGGGACATATTTAGTCTCCTAGTGGACGCACGAGATATGTGGTAATTTAAACTACTGGCTAGGTAACTTCCACAAGCATACCTCCGTCGTCAATGGGACATATTTAGTCTCCTAGTGGACGCACGAGATATGTGGTAATTTAAACTACTTGCTAGGTAACTTCAGCAAGCATATATCAGTCGGTCCATGGAACAAATTTAGTCTCCTAGTGGACACACGAGATATGTGGTAATTTAAACTACTGGCTAGGTAACTTCAACAAGCATACCTCAGTCGGTCAATGGGACATATTTAGTGGACGCACGAGATATGTGGTAATTTAAACTACTGGCTAGGTAACTTCCACAAGCATACCTCAGTCGGTCAGTGGGACAGATATAGTGGACGCACGAGATATGTGGTAATTTAAACTACTGGCTAGGTAACTTCCACAAGCATACCTCAGTCGGTCAATGGGACAGATTTAGTGGACGCACGAGTTATGTTTTAATTTAAACTACTGGCTAAGTAACTTCCACAAGCATACCTCAGTCGGTCAGTGGGACAGATTTAGTGGACGCACGAGATATGTGGTAATTTAAACTACTGGCTAGGTAACTTCCACAAGCATATCTCAGTCGGTCAATGGGACAGATTTAGTGGACGCACGAGATATGTGGTAATTTAAACTACTGGCTAGGTAACTTCCACAAGCATACCGCAGTCGGCCAATGGGACATATTTAGTCTCCTAGTCGACGCACGAGATATGTGGTAATTTAAACTACTGGCTAGCTAACTTCCACAAGCATACCTCAGACGGTCAATGGGACATATTTAGTGGACGCACGAGATATTTGGTAATTTAAACTACTCGTTAGGTAACTTCCACAAGCATATCTCAGTCGGTCAATGGGACAGATTTAGTGGACGCACGAGATATGTGGTCATTTAAACTAATGGCTAGGTAACTTCCACAAGCATATCTCAGTTGGTCAATGGGACAAATTTAGTGGACGCACGAGATATGTGGTAATTTAAACTACTGGCTAGGTAACTTCCACAAGCATACCTCCGTCGTCAATGGGACATATTTAGTCTCCTAGTGGACGCACGAGATATGTGGTAATTTAAACTACTGGCTAGGTAACTTCAACAAGCATATATCAGTCGGTCAATGGGACAAATTTAGTCTCCTAGTGGACACACGAGATATGTGGTAATTTAAACTACTGGCTAGGTAACTTCAACAAGCATACCTCAGTCGGTCAATGGGACATATTTAGTGTCCTAGTGGACGCACGAGATATGTGGTAATTTAAGCTACTGACTAGGTAACTTCCACAAGCATACCTCAGTCGGTCAATGGGACAGATCTATTGTCCTAGTGGACGCACGAGATATGTGGTAATTTAAACTACTGGCTATGTAACTTCCACAAGCATACCTCAGTCGGTCAATGGGACATATTTAGTGGACGCACGAGATATGTGGTAATTTAAACTACCCGCTAGCTAACCTCCACAAGCATACCTTAGTGGGTCAATGGGACAGATTTAGTCTCCTAGTGGACGCACGAGATATGTGGTAATTTAAACAACTGTCAAGCTAATTTCCACAAGCATACCTCAGTCGGTCAATGGGACAGATTTAGTGTCCTAGTGGACGCACGAGATATGTGGTAATTTAAACTACTGGCTAGCTAACTTCCACAAGCATACCTCAGTCGGTCAATGGGACATATTTAGTGGACGCACGAGATATGTGGTAATTTAAAATACTGGCTAGCTAACTTCCACAAGCATACCTCCGTCGTCAATGGGACATATTTAGTCTCCTAGTGGACGCACGAGATATGTGGTAATTTAAACTACTGGCTAGGTAACTTCAGCAAGCATATATCAGTCGGTCAATGGGACAAATTTAGTCTCCTAGTGGACACACGAGATATGTGGTAATTTAAACTACTGGCTAGGTAACTTCAACAAGCATACCTCAGTCGGTCAATGGGACATATTTAGTGTCCTAGTGGACGCACGAGATATGTGGTAATTTAAACTACTGGCTAGGTAACTTCAACAAGCATACCTCAGTCGGTCCATGGGACAAATTTAGTTATGGACGCACGAGATATGTGGTAATTTAAACTACTGGCTAGGTAACTTCAACAAGCATACCTCAGTCGGTCAATGGGACATATTTAGTGTCCTAGTGGACGCACGAGATATGTGGTAATTTAAACTACTGGCTAGGTAACTTCCACAAGCATACCTCAGTCGGTCAATGGGACAGATATAGTGGACGCACGAGATATGTGGTAATTTAAACTACTGGCTAGGTAACTTCCACAAGCATACCTCAGTCGGTCAATGGGACAGATTTAGTGGACGCACGAGATATGTGGTAATTTAAACTACTGGCTAGGTAACTTCCACAAGCATACCTCAGTCGGTCAATGGGACAGATTTAGTGGACGCACGAGATATGTGGTAATTTAAACTACTGGCTAGGTAACTTCCACAAGCATACCTCAGTCGGTCAATGGGACATATTTAGTGGACGCACGAGATATGTGGTAATTTAAACTACTGGTTAGGTAACTTCAACAAGCATACCTCAGTCGGTCAATGGGACAGATTTAGTGGACGCACGAGATATGTGGTAATTTAAACTACTGGCTAGGTAACTTCCACAAGCATACCTCAGTCGGTCAATGGGACAGATTTAGTGGACGCACGAGATATGTGGTAATTTAAACTACTGGCTAGGTAACTTCCACAAGCATACCTCAGTCGGTCAGTGGGACAGATATAGTGGACGCACGAGATATGTGGTAATTTAAACTACTGGCTAGGTAACTTCCACAAGCATACCTCAGTCGGTCAATGGGACATATTTAGTGGACGCACGAGATATGTGGTAATTTAAACTACTGGCTAGGTAACTTCCACAAGCATACCTCAGTCGGTCAATGGGACAGATTTAGTGGACGCACGAGATATGTGGTAATTTAAACTACTGGCTAGGTAACTTCCACAAGCATACCTCAGTCGGTCAGTGGGACAGATTTAGTGGACGCACGAGATATGTGGTAATTTAAACTACTGGCTAGGTAACTTCCACAAGCATATCTCAGTCGGTCAATGGGACAGATTTAGTGGACGCACGAGATATGTGGTAATTAAACTACTGGCTAGGTAACTTCCACAAGCATACCGCAGTCGGCCAATGGGACATATTTAGTCTCCTAGTGGACGCACGAGATATGTGGTAATTTAAACTACTGGCTAGCTAACTTCCACAAGCATACCTCAGTCGGTCAATGGGACAGATTTAGTGGACGCACGAGATATGTGGTCATTTAAACTACTGGCTAGGTAACTTCCACAAGCATATCTCAGTCGGTCAATGGGACAAATTTAGTGGACGCACGAGATATGTGGTAATTTAAACTACTGGCTAGGTAACTTCCACAAGCATACCTCAGTCGGTCAATGGGACATATTTAGTCTCCTAGTGGACGCACGAGATATGTGGTAATTTAAACTACTGGCTAGGTAACTTCCACAAGCATATATCAGTCGGTCAATGGGACAGATTTAGTGGACGCACGAGATATGTGGTAATTTAAACTACTGGCTAGCTAACTTCCACAAGCATACCTCAGTCGGTCAATGGGACATATTTAGTCTCCTAGTGGACGCACGAGATATGTGGTAATTTAAACTACTGGCTAGGTAACTTCCACAAGCATACCTCCGTCGTCAATGGGACATATTTAGTCTCCTAGTGGACGCACGAGATATGTGGTAATTTAAACTACTGGCTAGGTAACTTCAGCAAGCATATATCAGTCGGTCCATGGGACAAATTTAGTCTCCTAGTGGACACACGAGATATGTGGTAATTTAAACTACTGGCTAGGTAACTTCAACAAGCATACCTCAGTCGGTCAATGGGACATATTTAGTGTCCTAGTGGACGCACGAGATATGTGGTAATTTAAACTACTGGCTAGGTAACTTCCACAAGCATACCTCAGTCGGTCAATGGGACATATTTAGTGGACGCACGAGATATGTGGTAATTTAAACTAATGACTAGGTAACTTCCACAAGCATACCTCAGTCGGTCAGTGGGACAGATTTAGTGGACGCACGCGATATGTGGTAATTTAAACTACTGGCTAGTTAACTTCCACAAGCATACCTCAGTCGGTCAGTGGGACAGATATAGTGGACGCACGAGATATGTGGTAATTTAAACTACTGGCTAGGTAACTTCCACAAGCATACCTCAGTCGGTCAATGGGACAGATTTAGTGGACGCACGAGATATGTGGTAATTTAAACTACTGGTTAGGTAACTTCAACAAGCATACCTCAATCGGTCAATGGGACAGATTTAGTGGACGCATGAGATATGTGGTAATTTAAACTACTGACTAGGTAACTTCCACAAGCATACCTCAGTCGGTCAATGGGACAGATTTAGTGGACGCACGAGATATGTGGTAATTTAAACTACTGGCTAGGTAACTTCCACAAGCATACCTCAGTCGGTCAATGGGACAGATTTAGTGGACGCACGAGATATGTGGTAATTTAAACTACTGGCTAGGTAACTTCCACAAGCATACCTCAGTCGGTCAATGGGACATATTTAGTGGACGCACGAGATATGTGGTAATTTAAACTACTGGCTAGGTAACTTCCACAAGCATACCTCAGTCGGTCAATGGGACAGATTTAGTGGACGCACGAGATATGTGGTAATTTAAACTACTGGCTAGGTAACTTCCACAAGCATACCTCAGTCGGTCAATGGGACATATTTAGTGGACGCACGAGATATGTGGTAATTTAAACTACTGGCTAGGTAACTTCCACAAGCATACCTCAGTCGGTCAATGGGACAGATTTAGTGGACGCACGAGATATGTGGTAATTTAAACTACTGGCTAGGTAACTTCCACAAGCATACCTCAGTCGGTCAATGGGACAGATTTAGTGGACGCACGAGATATGTGGTAATTTAAACTACTGGCTAGGTAACTTCCACAAGCATACCTCAGTCGGTCAATGGGACAGATTTAGTGGACGCACGAGATATGTGGTAATTTAAACTACTGGCTAGGTAACTTCCACAAGCATACCTCAGTCGGTCAATGGGACATATTTAGTGGACGCACGAGATATGTGGTAATTTAAACTACTGGCTAGGTAACTTCCACAAGCATACCTCAGTCGGTCAATGGGACAGATTTAGTGGACGCACGAGATATGTGGTAATTTAAACTACTGGCTAGGTAACTTCCCAAGCATACCTCAGTCGGTCAATGGGACATATTAGTGGACGCACGAATATGTGGTAATTTAAACTACTGGCTAGGTAACTTCCACAAGCATACCTCAGTCGGTCAATGGGACAGATTTAGTGGACGCACGAGATATGTGGTAATTTAAACTACTGGCTAGGTAACTTCCACAAGCATACCTCAGTCGGTCAATGGGACAGATTTAGTGGACGCACGAGATATGTGGTAATTTAAACTACTGGCTAGGTAACTTCCACAAGCATACCTCAGTCGGTCAATGGGACAGATTTAGTGGACGCACGAGATATGTGGTAATTTAAACTACTGGCTAGGTAACTTCCACAAGCATACCTCAGTCGGTCAGTGGGACAGATTTAGTGGACGCACGAGATATGTGGTAATTTAAACTACTGGCTAGGTAACTTCCACAAGCATACCTCAGTCGGTCAGTGGGACAGATTTAGTGGACGCACGAGATATGTGGTAATTTAAACTACTGGCTAGGTAACTTCCACAAGCATACCTCAGTCGGTCAATGGGACATATTTAGTGGACGCACGAGATATGTGGTAATTTAAACTACTGGTAGGTAACTTCAACAAGCATACCTCATCGGTCAATGGGACAGATTTAGTGGACGCACGAGATATGTGGTAATTTAAACTACTGGCTAGGTAACTTCCACAAGCATACCTCAGTCGGTCAATGGGACAGATTTAGTGGACGCACGAGATATGTGGTAATTTAAACTACTGGCTAGGTAACTTCCACAAGCATACCTCAGTCGGTCAATGGGACAGATTTAGTGGACGCACGAGATATGTGGTAATTTAAACTACTGGCTAGGTAACTTCCACAAGCATACCTCAGTCGGTCAATGGGACAGATTTAGTGGACGCACGAGATATGTGGTAATTTAAACTACTGGCTAGGTAACTTCCACAAGCATATCTCAGTCGGTCAATGGGACAAATTTAGTGGACGCACGAGATATGTGGTAATTTAAACTACTGGCTAGGTAACTTCCACAAGCATACCTCAGTCGGTCAATGGGACATATTTAGTCTCCTAGTGGACGCACGAGATATGTGGTAATTTAAACTACTGGCTAGGTAACTTCCACAAGCATATATCAGTCGGTCAATGGGACAGATTTAGTGGACGCACGAGATATGTGGTAATTTAAACTACTGGCTAGCTAACTTCCACAAGCATACCTCAGTCGGTCAATGGGACATATTTAGTGGACGCACGAGATATGTGGTAATTTAAACTACTGGCTAGGTAACTTCCACAAGCATACCTCCGTCGTCAATGGGACATATTTAGTCTCCTAGTGGACGCACGAGATATGTGGTAATTTAAACTACTGGCTAGGTAACTTCAGCAAGCATATATCAGTCGGTCCATGGGACAAATTTAGTCTCCTAGTGGACACACGAGATATGTGGTAATTTAAACTACTGGCTAGGTAACTTCAACAAGCATACCTCAGTCGGTCAATGGGACATATTTAGTGTCCTAGTGGACGCACGAGATATGTGGTAATTTAAACTACTGGCTAGGTAACTTCCACAAGCATACCTCAGTCGGTCAGTGGGACAGATATAGTGGACGCACGAGATATGTGGTAATTTAAACTACTGGCTAGGTAACTTCCACAAGCATACCTCAGTCGGTCAATGGGACAGATTTAGTGGACGCACGAGATATGTGGTAATTTAAACTACTGGCTAGGTAACTTCCACAAGCATACCTCAGTCGGTCAATGGGACAGATTTAGTGGACGCACGAGATATGTGGTAATTTAAACTACTGGCTAGGTAACTTCCACAAGCATACCTCAGTCGGTCAATGGGACAGATTTAGTGGACGCACGAGATATGTGGTAATTTAAACTACTGGCTAGGTAACTTCCACAAGCATACCTCAGTCGGTCAATGGGACAGATTTAGTGGACGCACGAGATATGTGGTAATTTAAACTACTGGCTAGGTAACTTCCACAAGCATACCTCAGTCGGTCAATGGGACAGATTTAGTGGACGCACGAGATATGTGGTAATTTAAACTACTGGCTAGGTAACTTCCACAAGCATACCTCAGTCGGTCAATGGGACAAATTAGTGGACGCACGAGATATGTGGTAATTTAAACTACTGGCTAGGTAACTTCCACAAGCATACCTCAGTCGGTCAATGGGACAGATTTAGTGGACGCACGAGATATGTGGTAATTTAAACTACTGGCTAGGTAACTTCCACAAGCATACCTCAGTCGGTCAATGGGACATATTTAGTGGACGCACGAGATATGTGGTAATTTAAACTACTGGCTAGGTAACTTCCACAAGCATACCTCAGTCGGTCAATGGGACATATTTAGTCTCCTAGTGGACGCACGAGATATGTGGTAATTTAAACTACTGGCTAGGTAACTTCAACAAGCATACCTCAGTCGGTCAATGGGACATATTTAGTGTCCTAGTGGACGCACGAGATATGTGGTAATTTAAGCTACTGACTAGGTAACTTCCACAAGCATACCTCAGTCGGTCAATGGGACAGATCTATTGTCCTAGTGGACGCACGAGATATGTGGTAATTTAAACTACTGGCTATGTAACTTCCACAAGCATACCTCAGTCGGTCAATGGGACATATTTAGTGGACGCACGAGATATGTGGTAATTTAAACTACCCGCTAGCTAACCTCCACAAGCATACCTCAGTGGGTCAATGGGACAGATTTAGTCTCCTAGTGGACGCACGAGATATGTGGTAATTTAAACAACTGTCAAGCTAATTTCCACAAGCATACCTCAGTCGGTCAATGGGACAGATTTAGTGTCCTAGTGGACGCACGAGATATGTGGTAATTTAAACTACTGGCTAGCTAACTTCAACAAGCATACCTCAGTCGGTCAATGGGACATATTTAGTGGACGCACGAGATATTTGGTAATTTAAACTACTGGTTAGGTAACTTCAACAAGCATACCTCAGTCGGTCAATGGGACAGATTTAGTGGACGCACGAGATATGTGGTAATTTAAACTACTGGTTAGGTAACTTCAACAAGCATACCTCAGTCGGTCAATGGGACAGATTTAGTGGACGCACGAGATATGTGGTAATTTAAACTACTGACTAGGTAACTTCCACAAGCATACCTCAGTCGGTCAATGGGACAGATTTAGTGGACGCACGCGATATGTGGTAATTTAAACTACTGGCTAGTTAACTTCCACAAGCATACCTCAGTCGGTCAGTGGGACAGATATAGTGGACGCACGAGATATGTGGTATTTTAAACTACTGGCTAGGTAACTTCCACAAGCATACCTCAGTCGGTCAATGGGACAGATTTAGTGGACGCACGAGATATGTGGTAATTTAAACTACTGGTTAGGTAACTTCAACAAGCATACCTCAGTCGGTCAATGGGACATATTTAGTGGACGCACGAGATATGTGGTAATTTAAACTACTGGCTAGGTAACTTCCACAAGCATACCTCAGTCGGTCAATGGGACAGATTTAGTGGACGCACGAGATATGTGGTAATTTAAACTACTGGCTAGGTAACTTCCACAAGCATACCTCAGTCGGTCAATGGGACAGATATAGTGGACGCACGAGATATGTGGTAATTTAAACTACTGGCTAGGTAACTTCCACAAGCATACCTCAGTCGGTCAATGGGACATATTTAGTGGACGCACGAGATATGTGGTAATTTAAACTACTGGCTAGGTAACTTCCACAAGCATACCTCAGTCGGTCAATGGGACAGATTTAGTGGACGCACGAGATATGTGGTAATTTAAACTACTGGCTAGGTAACTTCCACAAGCATACCTCAGTCGGTCAATGGGACAGATTTAGTGGACGCACGAGATATGTGGTAATTTAAACTACTGGCTAGGTAACTTCCACAAGCATACCTCAGTCGGTCAATGGGACAGATTTAGTGGACGCACGAGATATGTGGTAATTTAAACTACTGGCTAGGTAACTTCCACAAGCATACCTCAGTCGGTCAATGGGACAGATTTAGTGGACGCACGAGATATGTGGTAATTTAAACTACTGGCTAGGTAACTTCCACAAGCATACCTCAGTCGGTCAATGGGACAGATTTAGTGGACGCACGAGATATGTGGTAATTTAAACTACTGGCTAGGTAACTTCCACAAGCATACCTCAGTCGGTCAATGGGACAGATTTAGTGGACGCACGAGATATGTGGTAATTTAAACTACTGGCTAGGTAACTTCCACAAGCATACCTCAGTCGGTCAATGGGACAGATTTAGTGGACGCACGAGATATGTGGTAATTTAAACTACTGGCTAGGTAACTTCCACAAGCATACCTCAGTCGGTCAATGGGACAGATTTAGTGGACGCACGAGATATGTGGTAATTTAAACTACTGGCTAGGTAACTTCCACAAGCATACCTCAGTCGGTCAATGGGACAGATTTAGTGGACGCACGAGATATGTGGTAATTTAAACTACTGGCTAGGTAACTTCCACAAGCATACCTCAGTCGGTCAGTGGGACAGATTTAGTGGACGCACGAGATATGTGGTAATTTAAACTACTGGCTAGGTAACTTCCACAAGCATACCTCAGTCGGTCAATGGGACATATTTAGTGGACGCACGAGATATGTGGTAATTTAAACTACTGGTTAGGTAACTTCAACAAGCATACCTCAGTCGGTCAATGGGACAGATTTAGTGGACGCACGAGATATGTGGTAATTTAAACTACTGACTAGGTAACTTCCACAAGCATACCTCAGTCGGTCAATGGGACAGATTTAGTGGACGCACGAGATATGTGGTAATTTAAACTACTGGCTAGGTAACTTCCACAAGCATACCTCAGTCGGTCAGTGGGACAGATATAGTGGACGCACGAGATATGTGGTAATTTAAACTACTGGCTAGGTAACTTCCACAAGCATACCTCAGTCGGTCAATGGGACATATTTAGTGGACGCACGAGATATGTGGTAATTTAAACTACTGGCTAGGTAACTTCCACAAGCATACCTTAGTCGGTCAATGGGACAGATTTAGTGGACGCACGAGTTATGTTTTAATTTAAACTACTGGCTAGGTAACTTCCACAAGCATACCTCAGTCGGTCAGTGGGACAGATTTAGTGGACGCACGAGATATGTGGTAATTTAAACTACTGGCTAGGTAACTTCCACAAGCATATCTCAGTCGGTCAATGGGACAGATTTAGTGGACGCACGAGATATGTGGTAATTAAACTACTGGCTAGGTAACTTCCACAAGCATACCGCAGTCGGCCAATGGGACATATTTAGTCTCCTAGTGGACGCACGAGATATGTGGTAATTTAAACTACTGGCTAGCTAACTTCCACAAGCATACCTCAGTCGGTCAATGGGACAGATTTAGTGGACGCACGAGATATGTGGTCATTTAAACTACTGGCTAGGTAACTTCCACAAGCATATCTCAGTCGGTCAATGGGACAAATTTAGTGGACGCACGAGATATGTGGTAATTTAAACTACTGGCTAGGTAACTTCCACAAGCATACCTCAGTCGGTCAATGGGACATATTTAGTCTCCTAGTGGACGCACGAGATATGTGGTAATTTAAACTACTGGCTAGGTAACTTCCACAAGCATATATCAGTCGGTCAATGGGACAGATTTAGTGGACGCACGAGATATGTGGTAATTTAAACTACTGGCTAGCTAACTTCCACAAGCATACCTCAGTCGGTCAATGGGACATATTTAGTCTCCTAGTGGACGCACGAGATATGTGGTAATTTAAACTACTGGCTAGGTAACTTCCACAAGCATACCTCCGTCGTCAATGGGACATATTTAGTCTCCTAGTGGACGCACGAGATATGTGGTAATTTAAACTACTGGCTAGGTAACTTCAGCAAGCATATATCAGTCGGTCCATGGGACAAATTTAGTCTCCTAGTGGACACACGAGATATGTGGTAATTTAAACTACTGGCTAGGTAACTTCAACAAGCATACCTCAGTCGGTCAATGGGACATATTTAGTGTCCTAG
>JABXNX010000964.1:0-14057 GCA_014843695.1 Archivesica marissinica
GAACACTTGCAGATATATCTTATATGTGCTTCTATAGCTCCATTATACGGGCTTCCACAGACCCAAGAACACTTGCAGATATATCTTATATTTGCTTCTATAGCTCCATTATACGGACTTCCAAAGATCCAAGAACACGTGCAGATATATCTTATAGGCGCTTCTATAGCTTCATTATACGGGCTTCCACAGACCCAAGAACACTTGCAGATATACCTTATATGTGCTTCTATAGCTTCATTATACTGGCTTCCACAGACCCAAGAACACTTGCAGATATACCTTATATGTTCTTCTATAGCTTCATTATACGGGCTTCCACAGACCCAAGAACACTTGCAGATATATCTTATATGTGCTTCTATAGCTTCATTATACTGGCTTCCACAGATCCAAGAACACTTGCATATATATCTTATATGTGCTTCTATAGCTCCATTATACCGGCTTCCACAGATCCAAGAACACTTGCAGATATATCTTATATGTGCTTCTATAGCTCCATTATACGGGCTTCCACAGACCCAAGAACACTTGCAGATATACCTTATATGTGCTTCTATAGCTTCATTATACTGGCTTCCACAGACCCAAGAACACTTGCAGATATATCTTATATGTGCTTCTATAGCTCCATTATACGGGCTTCCACAGACCCAAGAACACTTGCAGATATATCTTATATGTGCTTCTATAGCTTCATTATACGGGCTTCCACAGACCCAAGAACACTTGCATATATACCTTATATGTGCTTCTATAGCTCCATTATACGGGCTTCCACAGACCCAAGAACACTTGCAGATATATCTTATATGTGCTTCTATAGCTCCATTATACGGGCTTCCACAGACCCAAGAACACTTGCAGATATATCTTATATGTGCTTCTATAGCTTCATTATACGGGCTTCCACAGACCCAAGAACACTTGCAGATATATCTTATATGTGCTTCTATAGCTTCATTATACGGGCTTCCACAGATCCAAGAACACTTGCAGATATATTGTATATGTGCTTCTATAGGTCCAGTATACTGGCTTTCACAGACCCAAGAACATTTGCATATATATCTTATATGTGCTTCTATAGTTCCATTATACTGGCTTCCACAGACCCAAGAACACTTGCATATATATCTTATATGTGCTTTTATAGCTTCATTATACGGGCTACCACAGACCCAAGAACACTTGCAGATATTCCTTATATGTGCTTCTATAGCTTCATTATACGGACTTCCACAGACCCAAGAACACTTGCAGATATTCCTTATATGTGCTTCTATAGCTTCATTATACGGACTTCCACAGACCCAAGAACACGTGCAGATATATCTTATATGTGCTTCTATAGCTCCATTATACGGGCCTCCACAGACCCAAGAACACTTGCAGATATATCTTATATGTGCTTCAATAGCTCCATTATACGGGCCTCCACAGACCCAAGAACACTTGCATATATATCTTATATGTGCTTCTATAGCTCCATTATACGGGCTTCCACAGACCCAAGAACACGTGCAGATATATCTTATATGTGCTTCTATAGCTCCATTATACGGGCTTCCACAGACCCAAGAACACGTGCAGATATATCTTATATGTGCTTCTATAGCTCCATTATACGGGCCTCCACAGACCCAATACACGTGCACATATATCTTATATGTGCTTCTATAGCTCCATTATACGGGCTTCCACAGACCCAAGAACACGTGCATATATATCTTATATGTGCTTCTATAGCTCCATTATACGGGCCTCCACAGACCCAAGAACACTTGCAGATATATCTTATATGTGCTTCTATAGCTCCATTATACGGGCTTCCACAGACCCAAGAACACGTGCAGATATATCTTATATGTGCTTCTATAGCTTCATTATACGGGCTTCCACAGACCCAAGAACACGTGCAGATATATCTTATATGTGCTTCTATAGCTCCATTATACGGACCTCCACAGACCCAAGAACACTTGCATATATACCTTATATGTGCTTCTATAGCTTCATTATACGGGCTTCCACAGACCCAAGAACACTTGCAGATATATCTTATATGTGCTTCTATAGCTCCATTATACGGGCTTCCACAGACCCAAGAACACTTGCAGATATATCTTATATGTGCTTCTATAGCTCCATTATACGGACCTCCACAGACCCAAGAACACTTGCATATATACCTTATATGTGCTTCTATAGCTTCATTATACGGGCTTCCACAGACCCAAGAACACTTGCAGATATATCCTATATGTGCTTCTATAGCTCCATTATACGGGCTTCCACAGACCCAAGAACACTTGCAGATATATCTTATATGTGCTTCTATAGCTTCATTATACGGGCTTCCACAGACCCAAGAACACTTGCAGATATATCTTATATGTGCTTCTATAGCTCCATTATACGGGCTTCCACAGATCCAAGAACACGTGCAGATATATCTTATATGTGCTTCTATAGCTTCATTATACGGGCTTCCACAGATCCAAGAACACGTGCAGATATATCTTATATGTGCTTCTATAGCTTCATTATACGGGCTTCCACAGACCCAAGAACACTTGCAGATATATCTTATATGTGCTTCTATAGCTCCATTATACGGGCTTCCACAGACCCAATAACACGTGCAGATATATCTTATATGTGCTTCTATAGCTTCATTATACGGGCTTCCACAGACCCAAGAACACTTGCAGATATATCTTATATGTGCTTCTATAGCTTCATTATACGGGCTTCCACAGACCCAAGAACACGTGCAGATATATCTTATATGTGCTTCTATAGCTCCATTATACGGGCCTCCACAGACCCAAGAACACTTGCATATATACCTTATATGTGCTTCTATAGCTTCATTATACGGGCTTCCACAGACCCAAGAACATTTGCAGATATATCTTATATGTGCTTCTATAGCTCCATTATACGGGCTTCCACAGACCCAAGAACACGTGCAGATATATCTTATATGTGCTTCTATAGCTCCATTATACGGACCTCCACAGACCCAAGAACACTTGCATATATACCTTATATGTGCTTCTATAGCTTCATTATACGGGCTTCCACAGACCCAAGAACACTTGCAGATATATCTTATATGTGCTTCTATAGCTCCATTATACGGGCTTCCACAGACCCAAGAACACTTGCAGATATATCTTATATGTGCTTCTATAGCTTCATTATACGGGCTTCCACAGACCCAAGAACACTTGCAGATATATCTTATATGTGCTTCTATAGCTCCATTATACGGGCTTCCACAGATCCAAGAACACTTGCAGATATATCTTATATGTGCTTCTATAGCTCCATTATACGGGCTTCCACAGATCCAAGAACACTTGCAGATATATCTTATATGTGCTTCTATAGCTCCATTATACGGGCTTCCACAGACCCAAGAACACTTGCAGATATATCTTATATGTGCTTCTATAGCTCCATTATACGGGCTTCCACAGACCCAAGAACACTTGCAGATATATCTTATATGTGCTTCTATAGCTTCATTATACGGGCTTCCACAGACCCAAGAACACTTGCAGATATATCTTATATGTGCTTCTATAGCTCCATTATACGGGCTTCCACAGACCCAAGAACACTTGCATATATCTTATATGTGCTTCTATAGCTCCATTATACGGGCTTCCACAGACCCAAGAACACTTGCAGATATATCTTATATGTGCTTCTATAGCTCCATTATACGGACTTCCACAGACCCAAGAACACTTGCAGATATATCTTATATGTGCTTCTATAGCTCCATTATACGGGCTTCCACAGACCCAAGAACACTTGCAGATATATCTTATATGTGCTTCTATAGCTCCATTATACGGGCTTCCACAGACCCAAGAACACTTGCATATATACCTTATATGTGCTTCTATAGCTCCATTATACGGGCTTCCACAGACCCAAGAACACTTGCAGATATATCTTATATGTGCTTCTATAGCTCCATTATACGGGCTTCCACAGACCCAAGAACACTTGCAGATATATCTTATATGTGCTTCTATAGCTCCATTATACGGGCTTCCACAGACCCAAGAACACTTGCAGATATATCTTATATGTGCTTCTATAGCTTCATTATACGGGCTTCCACAGACCCAAGAACACTTGCAGATATATCTTATATGTGCTTCTATAGCTCCATTATACGGGCCTCCACAGACCCAAGAACACTTGCAGATATATCTTATATGTGCTTCTATAGCTCCATTATACGGACTTCCACAGACCCAAGAACATTTGCAGATATATCTTATATGTGCTTCTATAGCTCCATTATACGGGCTTCCACAGACCCAAGAACACGTGCAGATATATCTTATATGTGCTTCTATAGCTCCATTATACGGACCTCCACAGACCCAAGAACACTTGCATATATACCTTATATGTGCTTTCTATAGCTCCATTATACGGACTTCCACAGACCAAAGAACACTTGCAGATATATCTTATATGTGCTTCTATAGCTCCATTATACGGGCCTCCACAGACCCAAGAACACTTGCAGATATATCTTATATGTGCTTCTATAGCTTCATTATACGGACTTCCACAGACCCAAGAACACTTGCAGATATATCTTATATGTGCTTTTATAGCTTCATTATACGAGCTTCCACAGACCCAAGAACACTTGCAGATATATCTTATATGTGCATCTATAGCTCCATTATACGGGCTTCCACATATCCAAGAACACTTGCAGATATATCTTATATGTGCTTCTATAGCTCCATTATACGGGCTTCCACAGATCCAAGAACACTTGCATATATACCTTATATGTGCTTCTATAGCTCCATGATACGGGCTTCCACAGATCCAACAACACTTGCAGATATATCTTATATTTGCTTCTATAGCTCCATTATACGGACTTCCAAAGATCCAAGAACACGTGCAGATATATCTTATAGGCGCTTCTATAGCTCCATTATACGGGCTTCCACAGACCCAATAACACTTGCAGATATACATTATATGTGCTTCTATAGCTTCATTATACGGGCTTCCACATATCCAAGAACACTTGCATATAAACCTTATATGTTCTTCTATAGCTTCATTATACTGACTTCCACAGACCCAAGAACACTTGCAGATATACCTTATATGTTCTTCTATAGCTTCATTATACGGGCTTCCGCAGACCCAAGAACACTTGCAGATATATCTTATATGTGCTTCTATAGCTCCATTATACTGGCTTCCACAGATCCAAGAACACTTGCATATATATCTTATATGTGCTTCTATAGCTCCATTATACCGGCTTCCACAGATCCAAGAACACTTGCAGATATATCTTATATGTGCTTCTATAGCTCCATTATACGGGCTTCCACATATCCAAGAACACTTGCAGATATACCTTATATGTGCTTCTAAAGTTCCATTATACTGGCTTCCACAGACCCAAGAACACTTGCAGATATATATTATATGTGCTTCTATAGCTCCATTATACCGGCTTCCACAGATCCAAGAACACGTGCAGATATATCTTATATGTGCTTCTATAATTTCATTATACGGGCTTCCACAGATCCAAGAAAACTTGCAGATATATCTTATATGTGATTCTATAGCTCCATTATACTGGCTTCCACAGACCCAAGAACACTTGCATATATATCTTGTATGTGTTTCTATAGCTCCATTATACGGGCTTCCACAGACCCAAGAACACTTGCATATATACCTTATTTGTGCTTCTATAGCTCCATGATACGGGCTTCCACAGATCCAACAACACTTGCAAATATATCTTATATTTGCTTCTATAGCTCCATTATACGGGCTTCCAAAGATCCAAGAACACGTGCAGATATATTTTATAGGAGCTTCTATAGCTCCATTATACGGGCTTCCACAGACCCAATAACACTTGCAGATATACCTTATATGTGCTTCTATAGCTTCATTATACGGGCTTCCACATATCCAAGAACACTTGCATATAAACCTTATATGTTCTTCTATAGCTTCATTATACTGACTTCCACAGACCCAAGAACACTTGCAGATATACCTTATATGTTCTTCTATAGCTTCATTATACGGGCTTCCGCAGACCCAAGAACACTTGCAGATATATCTTATATGTGCTTCTATAGCTCCATTATACTGGCTTCCACAGATCCAAGAACACTTGCATATATATCTTATATGTGCTTCTATAGCTCCATTATACCGGCTTCCACAGATCCAAGAACACTTGCAGATATATCTTATATGTGCTTCAATAGCTCCATTATACTGGCTTCCACATATCCAAGAACACTTGCAGATATACCTTATATGTGCTTCTAAAGTTCCATTATACTGGCTTCCACAGACCCAAGAACACTTGCAGATATATATTATATGTGCTTCTATAGCTCCATTATACCGGCTTCCACAGATCCAAGAACACGTGCAGATATATCTTATATGTGCTTCTATAATTTCATTATACGGGCTTCCACAGATCCAAGAAAACTTGCATATATACCTTATATGTGCTTCTATAGCTCCATTATACGGGCTTCCACAGACCCAATAACACGTGCAGATATATCTTATATGTGCTTCTATAGCTCCATTATACGGGCTTCCACAGACCCAAGAACACGTGCAGATATATCTTATATGTGCTTCTATAGCTTCATTATACGGGCTTCCACAGACCCAAGAACACGTGCAGATATATCTTATATGTGCTTCTATAGCTTCATTATACGGGCTTCCACAGATCCAAGAACACTTGCAGATATATTGTATATGTGCTTCTATAGGTCCAGTATACTGGCTTTCACAGACCCAAGAACATTTGCATATATATCTTATATGTGCTTCTATAGTTCCATTATACTGGCTTCCACAGACCCAAGAACACTTGCATATATATCTTATATGTGCTTCTATAGCTTCATTATACGGGCTTCCACAGACCCAAGAACACTTGCATATATACCTTATATGTGCTTCTATAGCTTCATTATACGGCTTCCACAGACCCAAGAACACTTGCAGATATTCTTAATGTGCTTCTATAGCTTCATTATACGGGCTTCCACAGACCCAAGAACTTGCAGATATATCTTATATGTGCTTCTATAGCTCCATTATACGGGCTTCCACAGACCCAAGAACACTTGCAGATATATCTTATATGTGCTTCTATAGCTCCATTATACGGGCCTCCACAGACCCAAGAACACTTGCAGATATATCTTATATGTGCTTCTATAGCTCCATTATACGGGCTTCCACAGACCCAAGAACACGTGCAGATATATCTTATATGTGCTTCTATAGCTCCATTATACGGGCTTCCACAGACCCAAGAACACTTGCAGATATATCTTATATGTGCTTCTATAGCTCCATTATACGGGCTTCCACAGACCCAAGAACACTTGCAGATATATCTTATATGTGCTTCTATAGCTCCATTATACGGGCTTCCACAGACCCAAGAACACTTGCAGATATATCTTATATGTGCTTCTATAGCTCCATTATACGGGCTTCCACAGACCCAAGAACACTTGCAGATATATCTTATATGTGCTTCTATAGCTCCATTATACGGGCTTCCACAGACCCAAGAACACTTGCAGATATATCTTATATGTGCTTCTATAGCTTCATTATACGGGCTTCCACAGACCCAAGAACACGTGCAGATATATCTTATATGTGCTTCTATAGCTCCATTATACGGACCTCCACAGACCCAAGAACACTTGCATATATACCTTATATGTGCTTCTATAGCTTCATTATACGGGCTTCCACAGACGCAAGAACATTTGCAGATATATCTTATATGTGCTTCTATAGCTCCATTATACGGGCTTCCACAGACCCAAGAACACGTGCAGATATATCTTATATGTGCTTCTATAGCTCCATTATACGGACCTCCACAGACCCAAGAACACTTGCATATATACCTTATATGTGCTTCTATAGCTTCATTATACGGGCTTCCACAGACGCAAGAACATTTGCAGATATATCTTATATGTGCTTCTATAGCTCCATTATACGGGCTTCCACAGACCCAAGAACACTTGCAGATATATCTTATATGTGCTTCTATAGCTTCATTATACGGGCTTCCACAGACCCAAGAACACTTGCAGATATATCTTATATGTGCTTCTATAGCTCCATTATACGGGCCTCCACAGACCCAAGAACACTTGCAGATATATCTTATATGTGCTTCTATAGCTCCATAATACGGACTTCCACAGACCCAATAACATTTGCAGATATATCTTATATGTGCTTCTATAGCTCCATTATACGGACTTCCAAAGATCCAAGAACACGTGCAGATATATCTTATAGGCGCTTCTATAGCTCCATTATACGGGCTTCCACAGACCCAATAACACTTGCAGATATACATTATATGTGCTTCTATAGCTTCATTATACGGGCTTCCACATATCCAAGAACACTTGCATATAAACCTTATATGTTCTTCTATAGCTTCATTATACTGACTTCCACAGACCCAAGAACACTTGCATATATACCTTATATGTGCTTCTATAGCTTCATTATACTGGCTTCCACAGACCTGTGCTTCTATAGCTCCATTATACGGGCTTCCACAGACCAAGAACACTTGCAGATATATCTTATATGTGCTTCTATAGCTTCATTATACGGGCTTCCACAGATCCAAGAACACGTGCAGATATATCTTATATGTGCTTCTATAGCTCCATTATACGGGCTTCCACAGATCCAAGAACACTTGCAGATATATCTTATATGTGCTTCTATAGCTTCATTATACGGGCTTCCACAGACCCAAGAACACTTGCAGATATATCTTATATGTGCTTCTATAGCTCCATTATACGGGCTTCCACAGACCCAAGAACACTTGCAGATATATCTTATATGTGCTTCTATAGCTCCATTATACGGGCTTCCACAGATCCAAGAACACTTGCATATATACCTTATATGTGCTTCTATAGCTCCATTATACGGGCTTCCACAGATCCAAGAACACTTGCAGATATATCTTATATGTGCTTCTATAGCTCCATTATACGGGCTTCCACAGATCCAAGAACACTTGCAGATATACCTTATATGTGCTTCTATAGCTCAATTATACGGGCTTCCACAGACCCAAGAACACTTGCAGATATATCTTATATGTGCTTCTATAGCTTCATTATACGGACTTCCACAGACCCAAGAACACTTGCAGATATATCTTATATGTGCTTCTATAGCTTCATTATACTGGCTTCCACAGACCCAAGAACACTTGCAGATATACCTTATATGTGCTTCTATAGCTTCATTATACGGGCTTCCACAGACCCAAGAACACTTGCATATATCTTATATGTGCTTCTATAGCTTCATTATACGGGCTTCCACAGACCCAAGAACACTTGCAGATATATCTTATATGTGCTTCTATAGCTCCATTATACGGGCTTCCACAGACCCAAGAACACGTGCAGATATATCTTATATGTGCTTCTATAGCTTCATTATACGGGCTTCCACAGACCCAAGAACACTTGCAGATATATCTTATATGTGCTTCTATAGCTCCATTATACGGGCTTCCACAGACCCAAGAACACTTGCATATATACCTTATATGTGCTTCTATAGCTCCATTATACGGGCTTCCACAGACCCAAGAACACTTGCAGATATATCTTATATGTGCTTCTATAGCTCCATTATACGGGCTTCCACAGACCCAAGAACACTTGCAGATATATCTTATATGTGCTTCTATAGCTTCATTATACGGGCTTCCACAGACCCAAGAACACTTGATATATACCTTATATGTGCTTTTATGCTTCATTATACGGGCTTCCACAGACCCAAGAACACTTGCAGATATATCTTATATGTGCTTCTATAGCTCCATTATACGGGCCTCCACAGACCCAAGAACACTTGCAGATATATCTTATATGTGCTTCTATAGCTCCATTATACGGACTTCCACAGACCCAAGAACATTTGCAGATATATCTTATATGTGCTTCTATAGCTCCATTATACGGGCTTCCACAGACCCAAGAACACGTGCAGATATATCTTATATGTGCTTCTATAGCTCCATTATACGGACCTCCACAGACCCAAGAACACTTGCATATATACCTTATATGTGCTTTCTATAGCTCCATTATACGGACTTCCACAGACCAAAGAACACTTGCAGATATATCTTATATGTGCTTCTATAGCTCCATTATACGGGCCTCCACAGACCCAAGAACACTTGCAGATATATCTTATATGTGCTTCTATAGCTTCATTATACGGACTTCCACAGACCCAAGAACACTTGCAGATATATCTTATATGTGCTTTTATAGCTTCATTATACGAGCTTCCACAGACCCAAGAACACTTGCAGATATATCTTATATGTGCATCTATAGCTCCATTATACGGGCTTCCACATATCCAAGAACACTTGCAGATATATCTTATATGTGCTTCTATAGCTCCATTATACGGGCTTCCACAGATCCAAGAACACTTGCATATATACCTTATATGTGCTTCTATAGCTCCATGATACGGGCTTCCACAGATCCAACAACACTTGCAGATATATCTTATATTTGCTTCTATAGCTCCATTATACGGACTTCCAAAGATCCAAGAACACGTGCAGATATATCTTATAGGCGCTTCTATAGCTCCATTATACGGGCTTCCACAGACCCAATAACACTTGCAGATATACCTTATATGTGCTTCTATAGCTTCATTATACGGGCTTCCACATATCCAAGAACACTTGCATATAAACCTTATATGTTCTTCTATAGCTTCATTATAATGACTTCCACAGACCCAAGAACACTTGCAGATATACCTTATATGTTCTTCTATAGCTTCATTATACGGGCTTCCGCAGACCCAAGAACACTTGCAGATATATCTTATATGTGCTTCTATAGCTCCATTATACTGGCTTCCACAGATCCAAGAACACTTGCATATATATCTTATATGTGCTTCTATAGCTCCATTATACCGGCTTCCACAGATCCAAGAACACTTGCAGATATATCTTATATGTGCTTCTATAGCTCCATTATACGGGCTTCCACAGACCCAAGAACACTTGCAGATATACCTTATATGTGCTTCTATAGCTCCATTATACTGGCTTCCACAGACCCAAGAACACTTGCAGATATATATTATATGTGCTTCTATAGCTCCATTATACCGGCTTCCACAGATCCAAGAACACGTGCAGATATATCTTATATGTGCTTCTATAATTTCATTATACGGGCTTCCACAGATCCAAGAAAACTTGCAGATATATCTTATATGTGATTCTATAGCTCCATTATACTGGCTTCCACAGACCCAAGAACACTTGCATATATATCTTGTATGTGTTTCTATAGCTCCATTATACGGGCTTCCACAGACCCAAGAACACTTGCATATATACCTTATATGTGCTTCTATAGCTCCATTATACGGGCTTCCACAGACCCAAGAACACTTGCAGATATATCTTATATGTGCTTCTATAGCTCCATTATACGGGCTTCCACAGACCCAAGAACACTTGCAGATATATCTTATATGTGCTTCTATAGCTTCATTATACGGGCTTCCACAGACCCAAGAACACTTGCATATATATCTTATATGTGCTTCTATAGCTCCATTATACGGGCTTCCACAGACCCAAGAACACTTGCAGATATATCTTATATGTGCTTCTATAGCTTCATTATACGGGCTTCCACAGATCCAAGAACACTTGCAGATATATCTTATATGTGCTTCTATAGCTTCATTATACGGCTTCCACAGACCAAGAACACTTGCAGATATATCTTATATGTGCTTCTATAGCTCCATTATACGGGCTTCCACAGACCCAAGAACACTTGCAGATATATCTTATATGTGCTTCTATAGCTTCATTATACGGGCTTCCACAGACCCAAGAACACTTGCAGATATATCTTATATGTGCTTCTATAGCTCCATTATACGGCTTCCACAGACCCAAGAACACTTGCAGATATATCTTATATGTGCTTCTATAGCTCCATTATACGGGCTTCCACAGACCCAAGAACACTTGCAGATATATCTTATATGTGCTTCTATAGCTCCATTATACGGGCTTCCACAGATCCAAGAACACTTGCAGATATATCTTATATGTGCTTCTATAGCTCCATTATACTGGCTTCCACAGACCCAAGAACACTTGCAGATATATCTTATATGTGCTTCTATAGCTCCATTATACGGGCTTCCACAGACCCAAGAACACTTGCAGATATATCTTATATGTGCTTCTATAGCTCCATTATACGGGCTTCCACAGACCCAAGAACACTTGCAGATATATCTTATATGTGCTTCTATAGCTCCATTATACGGGCTTCCACAGATCCAAGAACACTTGCAGATATATCTTATATGTGCTTCTATAGCTCCATTATACGGGCTTCCACAGACCCAAGAACACTTGCAGATATATCTTATATGTGCTTCTATAGCTCCATTATACGGGCTTCCACAGACCCAAGAACACTTGCAGATATATCTTATATGTGCTTCTATAGCTCCATTATACGGGCTTCCACAGATCCAAGAACACTTGCATATATACCTTATATGTGCTTCTATATCTCCAGTATACTGGCTTCCACAGACCCAAGAACATTTGCATATATATCTTATATTTGTGTATCTATAGCGTCATTATACGGGCTTCCACAGGCTCAAGAATACTTGCATATATATCTTATATGTGCTTCTATAGCTCCATTATACTGGCTTCCACAGGCTCAAGAATACTTGCATATATATCTTATATGTGCTTTTATAGCTTCATTATACGGGCTACCACAGACCCAAGAACACTTGCATATATACCTTATATGTGCTTCTATAGCTTCATTATACTGGCTTCCACAGACCCAAGAACACTTGCATATATATCTTATATGTGCTTCTATAGCTCCATTATACGGGCTTCCACAGACCCAAGAACACTTGCATATATATCTTATATGTGCTTCTATAGCTCCATTATACGGGCTTCCACAGACCCAAGAACACTTGCAGATATATCTTATATGTGCTTCTATAGCTTCATTATACGGGCTTCCACAGATCCAAGAACACGTGCAGATATATCTTATATGTGCTTCTATAGCTCCATTATACGGGCTTCCACAGATCCAAGAACACTTGCAGATATATCTTATATGTGCTTCTATAGCGTCATTATACAGGCTTCCACAGATCCAAGAACACGTGCAGATATATCTTATATGTGCTTCTATAGCTTCATTATACGGGCTTCCACAGACCCAAGAACACTTGCATATATATCTTATATGTGCTTCTATAGCTCCATTATACGGGCTTCCACAGATCCAAGAACACTTGCAGATATATCTTATATGTGCTTCTATAGCTCCATTATACGGGCTTCCACAGATCCAAGAACACTTGCAGATATATCTTATATGTGCTTCTATAGCTTCATTATACGGGCTTCCACAGACCCAAGAACACTTGCAGATATATCTTATATGTGCTTCTATAGCTTCATTATACGGGCTTCCACAGACCCAAGAACACTTGCATATATACCTTATATGTGGTTCTATAGCTCCATTATACTGGCTTCCACATATCCAAGAACACTTGCAGATATATCTTATATGTGCTTCTATAGCTCCATTATACGGGCTTCCAAAGATCCAAGACAACTTGCAGATATACCTTATATGTGCTTCTATAGCTCCATTATACGGGCTTCCACAGACCCAAGAACACTTGCAGATATATCTTATATGTGCTTCTATTGCTTCATTATACGGGCTTCCACAGATCCAAGAACATTTGCAGATATATCTTATATGTGCTTCTATAGCTTCATTATACTGACTTCCACAGACCCAAGAACACTTGCAGATATACCTTATATGTGCTTCTATAGC
>JABXNX010000965.1:0-14056 GCA_014843695.1 Archivesica marissinica
GTGAGATAGTGTGTTTATTTTGTAGTAATGTTTGTAGATATGGTGAGATAGTGTGTATATCTTGTAGTAATGTATGTAGATATGGTGAGATAGTGTGTATATTGTAGTAATGTAGTAGATATGGTGGATAGTGTGTATATCTTGTAATAATGTACGTAGCGGCTTGTTACGATTGTGCCCTTAGGCAAGGCATTTAAATTCCACGTTGCCTCTTCTCTCTCCCTCGTGGCGATGGATTCCATCAGGAATGACGTTTCGAGAGTGATAAATATAAGTTGTAAGAACTTGTTTCACAATCGAGCTAAAATAAATTTGTATAAACTAAGTAATGTATGTAGATATGGTGAGACAGTATGTAGTTATTGTAGTAATGTACGTAGATATGGTGCGATAGTGTGTATATCTTGTAGTAATGTATGTAGATATGGTGAGATATTGTGTATATCTTATAGTAATGTAGGTAGATATGGTGAGATAGTGGATATATCTTGTAGGAATGTACGTAGATATGGTGATATAGTGTGTAGATCTTGTAGTAATGAATGTATATATGGTGAAATAGTGTGTAGATCTTGTAGTAATGAATGTAGATATAGTGAGATAGTGTATATATATATTAGTAATGTACGTAGATATGGTGAGATAGTGGATTTATATTGGTGTAATATATGTAGATATGGTGAGATAGTGCGTATATCTTGTAGTAGTGTACGTAGATATGGTGAGATAGTGTGTATATCTTGTAGTAATGTATGTAGATATGGTGAGACAGTGTGTAGTTATTGTAGTAATGTATGTGTATATTGTGCGATAGGGTGTATATCTTGTAGTAATGTATGTAGATATGGTGAGATAGTGGATATCGAAATGACGATAATAAATATAATCATTTTATCGGTATAATGAGAATGTGTAGAGGGAGGTAATTGGGTACGGACATTAGCTACGTAATTAGAATTAAGGGTAGATACGGACATAAATGGAGCGACACACCCCGAGTCGAATGGACCATTAATAAGCGAGATAGTGTTTTCTCGCCATTTTTATCCTCCATTTTGAAAATCGTAGGCGCGGAACGTATAATCGTTTAGTACGATTATCGAAACCCTCGGATAGATAGGACCTATAATAAAGCTTATATAACGAATTTATATCGGTACTTACGGTTTTTCGGATCACTACTTCCGGTATGAGGTCGGACCATTAATTGATTCGCGGATTCGTCATTGTCTCTTCGAGATCTTTCCGACGATACCAAACACGGCCAGTTTCCTCGAAAGTTCATTTTTCTTCAAACTTATTTACGATTAAAGAGAGGTAATCAGTATTATAGATATATCGAATAATGATAGATCAAAATGAAGGGTAGCGTCGGACTCGTGACGACGCTACGCGTATATTAGAACTAACGTATAGTAACGTTACTTACGTTTAAATATTTTTTTCATTTTCATTTTGGGACTTTAAGGATATATAAAAAATTTAAACCTCTATATCTCGAAAACTACTCGACGTATACATAAAGGAAAGATATCGTCGTATCGGTCTCGCCGAGCTACGTCGAATTATACAGATTTCTACGAACTAACGCCGAGTCGAAAAATTGATGACGTCAGATTCGTAAGCCAAGTCTTTTAGCTCCATTATAAACAGCATAGATCGTGCTCATACGCGGCGCTACCCCTATATCTAATAATCGAATTATGGATATCCGTATAAATACCAAATAAATAGCGAAACGTCGCCCCATCATTGTTGCTGTTTTTAGATTGATTTGAGTACCGCTGTAGGCCTACATACAGCATTTACATACATGTACATCTTATAATTCTGTTTCGCGCATAATGTGACATATGCACGCTAAATGACCATCACATATCCATCATGAAAACATCAAAGCCGTTGTTTTGGAGGACAGTGCACAAGGCAGAAGATGCTCCACAGACAGACAGACAGCCAGACAGACGGACGGACAGACGGACGGACGGACATACAGACAGACAGACAGACAGGGCAGGCAGGCAGACAGACAGACAGACAGACATACAGACAATAGATATGCGCGTATATATAGATATGTGCGTATATCTATATATACACTATGAATAGTCTGATTGTAAATATGATATGACGTTATGTTTACATTTTTTTTAAATATTCTTGCTATAATGAAGCGTTACAGCGCTTATTTTCCCAATTTATGCTAATGTTTATATTTGCCCGTAATTATACACTAATTGCGCGAACTCTCACGTGGAGATACAACGTGGGGTTTGCGCGTCAAAATGTACGCGTGTCAAGATGTCAAATAAATCAAACTTGAAACGAGCCGAATAATGTTCCAAAGGCTAAATATTTGGAAAATACCGTTGAGTTGATAAGCAGACATGGGGGGTTTATAGCGAAATCAATATTTCGTTCTCATTTTTGACATTGCATTTTGCAGACATTCCGTCTGCTATTCCTGTTGCAATTAATCCTATATGCGTTACTGAACATTCCCGTTAAGTGGTTCTGGTGATTTATACGTTTAAATGGACGTATTTTGCCGTTAAAGTTGAGTCAAATCTGGGCCTTCAACGCTCTAAATTAGCTGGGAGCTACGCCAGTATTAGTTCCAACCAGATATATTGATAAGGTGCGCATGATTTTTAGAATAAAAGGTGCAGACAGACAGACAGACAGACAGACAGACAGACAGACAGACAGACAGACAGACAGACAGACCGACCGACCGACCGACCGACCGACCGACCGACCGACCGACCGACCGACAGGCAGGCAGGCAGGCAGACAGGCAGGCGGATCTGCTACCTCAATCAAGAACTTAATATTTTATGAACGCGTGGATTATTTTATTGAACCGGGGATGTAATTAGTTTATACAAATTTATGTTAGCTCGATCGCGAAACAAGTGTTTGACATTTAACATTTCTTTGCGGCTATACAAGTGTGCTACATCTACTCAAACAGCTGATTAGCTGCGGATGACCTCCTGATTAAGTTATGTACGCACTCTGGGCTTATCAGTTAATCCGCTATGTTGTAGCTCAGAGAAATGTTGCTCGTTAATTACCCGTCTTACCTTTAGCTTTTAACGGCTGGCATTGACAACCGTGGTATGTAAACGTATTAATTACTTCAATTTGCTTAGAATCATGAAACAATTTGCCATGCGATATTTATAATTACCTGTGTCAGTTTTGGTTATAAATTTGTCTCGCATTCCTTTGTATAGCGAATAATCTTCCAAGTATTCAAAGATATTTAAATATGACACACTGCGTTTTCGAGATATATAGCACCGCGCATGCACTATCGGAGTCATTCCAATGTATTGAGCAGACAACTAACATGCGTCATACGAAACGATAGGATTTATTCAGAGATAGCCATCAGACGGGTTTTATAATTTGAACACCGAGTATTAGACATTTATATTAAACGTTCCATCCCGCGTCTCATATTCCTTGATACGCGAATATGTTGGATGGATAATATTATTTTATTACAAAATTATATTTGCTCGATCGCGAAACAAGTTCTTACGACGTTATATTAATCGCTCTGGATATCTCATTCCTGATGGAATCCATCGCCCTCTAAAACGTACATTACGGATTATTAATAATAATATCGCGTTTTTATGGAATTATACGTAACAAGATAAGATATATATTATTCATTTTCGCTAAAGTACATAGGTTAAGTTTGTATATAGCGTATAATTAGGATTTCTTACGCGATAAAAACGTACGCCGAGTTTGAATAATATAATGAACTTACCCGTTGACAGCATGGTTGAAGTTTGAGACCTAAGTCCGTTCTAATCGGTCTATATTTATAGAAGCGTTCGTAATCGTTATTTATGGATCGGTTCGTAGTCGTTATTTATAGAAACGTACGCGCTCGCTATTTATTGAGCGGTTCGTTCCCATTGGTGTCTATTTATAGCTCTCATTGGTCGGTGCAATCGGGTATGTAGTAATAACCTAGTGTAGTCGCTTCGTTTTCTTATACACCACTTTCACCCTGTTACTGTACCGATCAGTATATCCCGGTATACCGATGTCGTAAAAGAACGTCAGTTCAGTTCGTTTCCCGCTTTGCTTAACTTCATCCGGGTTTTTTTTATACATATTTATTTTAGCTCGATCGCGAAACGAGTTATTCCAACTTATATAAATCGTTCTCGAGACCTCGTTCCTGATGGAATCCACGAGGGAGAGAGAAGAGGGAATTCAAATGCCTAAGGGCACGCTCGTAACGGCTCCAGCGGGGCTCGAACTCCGGACCTGAAGTGAACGCTGCGCTATCACGACTTCCTGTCGTACGGAGGTGGCGATGCCTGTCCCATGATTGCGAGCTGGATTTGGTCACCATCAAGGGGAACGTAACCGGAGCTCAGTACATCCGTGACGTCCTACAGCTAGTCGTTGTCCCACGACAACCATCCACTCGCTACACGACCTCGGTACATGGACGACAGCGCCAGGCCTCACATAGCACGTACCGTAGTGGATTTCATGAGGGCCGATGCAGTGACAACTCTACCCCGGCCAGCGGTAAGCCCAGATCTGAATCCATGTGTGGGCGGAGAATGTAGGTACGGAACCCCCCAGTACAGACCAGTTGGAAGCGGCTCTGCGTGGTGAATGGATGTTATTGACCCGAGAACAGATCGGACGTTTGACTGTAAGCATGAGACGTAGGGTGTCATCCGGGTACGTGGCGGGGCCACCAGGTACTGATTATTCTTACTGAAGACGTACTCTAGTGTCTTCGAAGAACATTTTTATGTGACGATGTTAACGCTTTGGATATGTAATGGTCATTTAGCGTATATATGTCACATTATGCGCGAAACAGAATTATAAGATGTACATTATCTGATAAGCCCAGACATAACATAATCGTGAGGTCATCCAAAATGGACGCCGCGTAGAGACGCTGTTACTAGATCGTCCGATATGGACATACGCCTTCGTACACAGAGCTCGGTAGTTGCGCGATACGTCATCAGGTGGCTCTATACTAAAAATAAACGCGCACGCGCGTGACCTACTTTATATTACCTTATATGCAAATGAGTTACTATAAAGCGTATTCAAAATGGCGCCCGTTTGTTTACATCCAAAGAGATGCCCATACTACTCTCCAACATGGGAAGGGATTCATATAAGCTTTAAGCTTGTTTCTCGACCCATATCGGTTCCAATGTATAACAATTGTGTTTATATATGTATATATGTATTTGATCCGAATAAAATATGCTTAAACTAAGTGGTTGAGGGTTCAAACCCAAACTTATATTTATATTATTGTTTAAGAACATTTTCATGAACAGACCATAATTACTCTCATACCATAGTGACGGGATGTTATTTTTAAATAAGCTTGGATATGGCTTAAAATGTATGGTGCCAAGCATATGGTTTATCAAAATGTTCTTAAAAAATAAAACATTTTGGTATTGAGCCCGCAACGACTTGTCCAGACCCCAAGCGTATGTGCGTTTACAAATCAGGCAGCAGGTATTCACAAGTTATAACAATCCGGTAAAATATGTAATTGTTGAAAACCTTTCATCGCGTTAATTATGCATCCTTCTAAATTGCGTTTGGGTAAAAGTACAGTATTTTTTTATCAATTAATAATTATCTATTGAATACAAGTTTATGCATTATAATGTGTGCTTTATAGAAAGTACAATGCGGCCCTTAGTAACAACATATTGATCTCTGTTTATGTGGTGTTTTACGTTTATTTATCGTCGCTACCGGTTGCCCATATGAACGACGCCTCCTGAAGATATTAGTCATTTTAGATCTTTGGAGGATAGTGCAATGATACAGAGAGAGACCCATTCCAGAGTCTCATCTAGTTCTTTTACGTACACGGTGTAAAGCACCGACACGATACCTAGGTTTAAAGTCCCATCTGAAAGACTGTTATAATTTTATTAGGGTCAGACGGGGGATCGAACCTGCGATCCCTGGAGTACCAGTACAGCGTATTATAACTGGACTACAGATCCGTCTGTATGGGGGTGTATGATGGGATAGGCCTATATTTCTGAAACTATCAAAATGTGAACGTCTAAGACGTTCTAGGATTCAAAAATGTTTGAAGTCCCATCTGAAAGACTGTTAATTGTATTAGGGTCATACGGGAGATCGAACCTACGATTCCTGGCGGATCGAACCTGCGGACCTGTTTATGTTCTTCACATGAAGCATGTGTACTGTCCTGGCTATGGACAGAGGTCACTGGCGTCTATTTTCTCGATATCATAAATTCATACAATAATTGATTTTGCGAGTTTCTATGGCAACAAGAACCAGTAATGGTGGCATATTTCGTGTCGCTGAGGTAGCTATTATATGGCTGGAATATAACACAGGATGACATAACGTGTTTATTAGCAATGTTATGGGTGTTAGGCGTTTCTAAATGTTGTATATACGTAAATAGGCGGAAGTGCATCCGCGGTCCACTCGAATATAACACAGGATGACATAACGTGTTTATTAGCAATGTTATGGGTGTTAGGCGTTTCTAAATGTTGTATATACGTAAATAGGCGGAAGTGCATCCGCGGTCCACTCGAATATAACACAGGATGACATAACGTGTTTATTAGCAATGTTATGGGTGTTAGGCGTTTCTAAATGTTGTATATACGTAAATAGGCGGAAGTGCATCCGCGGTCCACTCGAATATAACACAGGATGACATAACGTGTTTATTAGCAATGTTATGGGTGTTAGGCGTTTCTAAATGTTGTATATAGGTAAATAGGCGGAAGTGCATCCGCGGTCCACTCGAATATAACACAGGATGACATAACGTGTTTATTAGCAATGTTATGGGTGTTAGGCGTTTCTAAATGTTGTATATAGGTAAATAGGCAGAAGTGCATCCGCGGTCCACTCGAATATAACACAGGATGACATAACGTGTTTATTAGCAATGTTATGGGTGTTAGGCGTTTCTAAATGTTGTATATAGGTAAATAGGCAGAAGTGCATCCGCAGTCGAATGTAATCCCAATAACTAATATAGTATTTTTTTCTTTTTGGTAGAAATGCATTTTCATGACAGGCAGTGTATAGTTTTTATGTTTTTTGAGAAAGTATGTGACTTGAGAATACTTCAGACTAGTTGATGTGTAGAAAAATGTGGTATAAGAATTCAGGCCATTGCAAACTGAAGGTTGGTATACTGTATTATTTGGTGGAGGAATACAGTATGTAAACACAGTGACGTTATTCACAAATGACTGGCTATTTCAAATATAAAATTGTGAATATTCTGGGTGTGTTTCAGGCTGATTTGAATACCTCTTCACAGTAGATGTGGTATCAGAAGAAATGAAAGATTGGAAATATAAATAAACATACCGTATGTTTTTACCTTTAGTATGTATTAAATAGGCAATGCATTTGTTGTTTTACAACCTAAAGGCTGTAATAATGCAACGCGATATTGAGGACGATACCATTACACTAAGATATAGTGAAACACGCTTTTGTTTTTACTAAGTGATTGTATCTCATTATAATCTAAACTAAACTATCTCATTATACCTGGTCGATATTTCCAAACGTGTGACTGAGCGGGTGGCATTTATGAGAACAATAATTTTATAATATGTTCCCCGAATATTCGAATACTGGAATATTAATCGGATATTCGGACGTTCGAGCGATTATTCGATTATTCGTTGTAATCCCTAGTTATATCGGTTGACACGTGGAACTGTATTATCCGTAAGATAACTGTGAGTACGTACTAGTCAGGGCGTGGCTGAGAACACGTCACATAAGTCTGCTTGCGAGTTTAACACAGATCGGGTCAATGTAAGGTTTGACCCCAACAAAATTTATAATAAAGGTTTTTTTGTTTTAGGTGTATCATTAGGTTGTACTAGACCCCTGAAAAAAAGTTTACCAAAATTTGACCCCGGGAAAGTGGTTAATTAGCATATTTTCAAAATGGCACCCCCCCCCCCAAATTTTCAATGTACAGGAAACCTTTTTATAATTCAAATTAGACCCTATAAATGTATTACAAATAGATAGAAACATGGTTGGTTTACCTAATGAATACATCAGAAAACTTCTATGACGTCATTATGACGTCAATGATGACGACAATGAATAATACATGCATTTTTATAAACTTTTTTCAACAAATACACACTTTCTGAAAACATTTGTTTGAAAATTTGATCTGCCTATACAATACAGTATTTTCTGAAAGGTCTGTGAATAATACATGGTTATTGGTAGTGACGTCATGACACCATGCAACCTAGGAACAAATCCCTGCATCACCGTATGACCATATGAACGGAAATGTCATGTCAGCTGGTTGTCCTTACAGAAATAGGAAATTAATTCAAACTCGTCCATAACACACTGAATGTCAGAAACCACTAAGAGCCTTTAAGTTATGACTGTCACATACAATTAGTCATCATCGTCACTGTCTTCTGTGTCATCTTGATCCATTGGAAGAACGTTGTTTGGGTTTTCACAGGATTCAAGTTGGCATTCTCCACAAGCAGAGGTGCAAGGTAAACCGTACCTCCTACATGTACAGCGCTGTGTTGTGCAAGCGGTCGTGCAATTGCAATGCACAATCTTTAACAAATTGTCCGGCGCAGGGTTTTTTGCAGTCATAACTGGTGCGAATTGATTGTCCTCAATTTTCCAACCCCAGTCAGTGGCATCCAAATTACTCTCAAGTCCTAGCCATGTCATTATTTGATAGTAAGCACGCAGGGAATGGAAATTTGTCGCAGATGCAGTTGGTGGGAGTCTAGCAGGCGCAACAAAGGATGATGCTGAAACCACTTTCTTTTTAAACACCGAATGTCGCAAAGAAGCAAGATAATCCGTTTGCTTTCCGGAAAACAGTAAAACCATCGACTGGTTACCATGCTGTTCTATTGTGTCCGCTGTCTGGCCAGGTTTGGTAAAAGCAAGTGCACAGGATTTTAACTGTTCATCCCCTTGGGCAACTTTCTGAAAGAATGTTTTCTTTCCCATCCCGAAAACCAGAATTTGTCTGAACGCCTGATTACATGGAATCCATCTTGAAATTTCCTGAATACAGCAGGATCCTTTGTTTCAAGGTTGTGCATGTTTTGCAAGTACAAGTGTGCTGATTTTAGGTAATTGTAGTGTCCTGTTGCAGCAAATATTGGCAAACATTCGGCAACAGCACTAAGATGTCTTTCCCATGAGCCCATTCGATCTGCCATCAAAAGCATTCTTGCACTTCTTACCATGTTCATGTAAGCAACCCAAAGCTTACTTGTCCTGGATTGGTCAGACAACTCAAGTTTCTTTTTGTCAAGTGTTTGCTGAAGTTTTGCGTTTGTCTCCGAGGTAGCTACTGTTTCTAATGTGGTCTTGCCTTCTAACAACGAGTTGTACATGTCCTCACACATCTTCACTGAATTAGCGAACTCGGGATCGCTTTCCATCATTTCACAGACCAGCATTCCATTCAAGCATTTTTCAAACAAGAGGTGGCCCCGCAATGCTCTCTGCACAGCTTTACCACCAATCGTATGCTTTACTGCATTGTCACCATAAACAGTTTCGAGGATGTCCGTCAGACCCGAACCTTGCATAAGTGTGCCAATAGCACCGAGCACGTTCATCAACGTATGGAAACTTCCTAACATCAACGTAATGTTCTTCAGGTGGCTCCTCTCTGGTGAATTGTAGATTATTTCCGAGGCCTTAAAGAACAAGGGTTGGTCGAATGTCACGATTGGTGCAATCTTGTGTTTCGCTGCTAGGTCACAAATGAAACTAAGTGTGGAGAGTATGCATGTTGGATCACTTGGATACATGTCGATCATTGGTAGGAATGTGACAGATGATTTTCCAGGGTGGTCAGATAAGCTATGAACTATGTTCATCATTCCCTGCCAGTTGGGTGTGTCCATGTGGAAACAGAATGAGAGCTCCCATAGAATGTCTACAACTGGGACAGGAAAGTGAAGTTCTGGAAGTATTTCAAACATAATGTTACGACGTGCAAATGTGGAGAAGCGATAATCAATGATATCAACCCGTGACATTTCTTTCACATTCAATTTGGAAACGTTTTTCCTATGGACAACATGGGTTGTCACCTGTCCTGGTGTTGTTGCTGCCACCATTCCCATTCCATGGAAGGTTCCTTTTCCATCCAGAGTTATGATATTGTGGTCAACATTATCAGCAGCGAATAATACTGTACCAGATGATCCTTTCCCAAGTAACTCTGGTGCAACCACATCAGCAGCATTTTGCAAGAATCTCTGCACCTCCCCATAAGAAGAGCTAAACCCCATGACAGACAAGGTGTCAATGAGAAATCGTGACTTATAGAGATGGTGTAGCTGAGTAGCAAGTCCTATTTGAAGTGGCACTACAAGTGCCCGCGGGCGAACAGCTTGTATTATTGACTGCCCGATAGCAGCAACTTTTTCATCTTTATCTGTCCCCACAAACAGTTTATTCAACATGGTACGCAGTGAAATCGGCAAGTAATCTAATGTAGTGTCTAGTTTGAGGCTCTGCGAAGAAGGATATCGATCAGTGACTGATGGGATTTCAGTCTTGATATCGCACTTCAGGAGCTGGGCAGCTGTAGCAATGATTGCAAGTTTCTGACTTTCGGAATCACCATCTTTTGAAGTCTCGAAATAGGTACGAAGTATTTTTGCAGTTTTCCCCCTCATCGTCACTATATCCTGAAGCCCTTTTACTTCCGCTATGCATATAGAATCATTGTAGCGTTCTTTCAGTTTTTGCTTCATATATTGACTTCCATATGGCACAGAGTCTTCTTCAAGTAAGTATTCATCCATTTTGCTCACAAGTTCAGATATCGTAATTTGTTCTTCATCATTGCTTTCCAAATATTCACAAACTGCCACAAATGCTTCTCGCTGGTCCTCGTTTTTGGGCCGCCCGATGTTTATTGGTTTTTGCACTGCCTCTGATCGAAACTGGTCTGGCATTTCCTGCCCCAATCGAAAGTAGGTATTGCAGCGTTTATGGTAAACACAGTCAGAAGCTTGCAAATTTGTACCAAGATATTCAATTTTACCCTGAACAATATGCGCCCAATCATCGTGTCTTTCTTTGCAATGTTTCAGTATCGTCTGAGGGAAACAGTCAGTGAGAATCTCACCGGCACTTTCATCATGTCCATGAGTACCCTTAGAAATTTCACGGCCACAGAAGAGGCAGTCCTTTTTAGGGTCATATGGCCCTAAGCTCATACGGCGGCTCTTCTTCTTTACAGGTGATGATGATTCAGAAGAACGTTTTAAAGCCTGTTTGATTGCTTTATCATTTGTCCACGAGGATCGACATTTCTTGTGTACTCGTTGGTTTGGTCTTGCGACAACATCATCACAACCCCTTTCTTGGCTTGATTTGTTGATTTTTTCAGCACCCTTCGTTGCAAGTTTGGAAACATCAGTGTCCTTGGCGTCTTCCAAACTCGCTTTGCAAATTGGGCAGACGTCTTCGTCAAGCTCTCCGTTATCCATTTTCAAATCCTGAAGCAAAAAATATTTCTTTAAGTCTTGGTAGTCAGGAAAAACAGTAATGATTCATGATATCATATGACGTAATTGAGACAGCAGCGTCATTATGACGTCACAATGACGTCACAATGACGTCATAGAAGTTTTCTGATGTGTTCATTAGGTAAAGCAACCATGTTTCTATCTATTTGTAATACATTTATAGGGTCTAAATTGAACAAGAATTTTTTTTTCTGTACATTGAAAATTTTGGGGGTGCCATTTTGAAATTATGCTAATTAACCACTTTCCCGGGGTCTGATTTTGGTAAACTTTTTTTCAGGAGTCTAGTACAACCTAATGATACACCTAAAACAAAAAAACCTTTATTATAAATTTTTTTGGGGTTAGGCCCTTATTTTTCATATATTGACCCGACTAAGATGCGCAGGGGGAATACAATACATCTATATTGAGTGGTGAAATAATTGTTGGATAGGTACTGTCAGACAAGTGGACAGACGGATATGTAGTCAAGTGGTAACACGCTGGACTGGTAATCCAGGGATTGCAGGTTCGATCCCCCGTCTGGTCCGTCTTTAAGATTGAAATTTAAACCGATATATCGTGTCGGTGCTGTACACCGTGTACGTAAAAGAATCAGAGGAGACTCTGGAATAGGTCGCTGTCTGTATCATTGCACTATCCTCCAAAAATCTAAAATAGGCGTCGCTCATATGGGCAACCGGTAGCGATGATAAATAAACGTAAGCACACTCAGAGAAGTGGGATAGATACATGCGGGTTTGGTTAGAGCTGATTAGTGTGCATTGTTGATATATTCTGGATAGCTATGTATTATCGTCGTACAAACTGTTTATGGAGATACAACGAACCACGATATCACGGGGCCCCGTGTCACAGTGGACACTACTTACCAATACTTATTAATGAATAAGTCTCTATTGAGTACAGTTGTATAATTATAGCTATGTGTGTTCTGTGAACGTTTACACATTATAAAGTGTGCTTTATAGGAACCAAATGAGTTATATATAATATAATATACTATAATACCAATAAAATAAGTGCATATGTCTAAGTGTATATGTCTGCATAAGTGTATGCAACATGCAAAAGTTGAAGTCGTGATAGCGCAGTGGATGCGAGTTCGTTTCAGGTGCGAAAGGTCCGGAGTTCGAACCCCGCTGGAGCCGTTACGAGTGTGCCCTTAGGCACGGTGTAATAACAGAATTGACATCCCCGTAAGAACTGAAAGTTAGTCACAATGTATTAGAAAATGTAAGGGTGTCGCACCAACACCTTAGGTCATGTCATATAGCGATAACCAGTAGGCTTGTTCCACCAATTGAACCGCGTATTCGGTAAGTCATGGTTATACACAAGCATAAACGTTTTTAAATCCCATATACTGGAAATTGGAGTCACATTAGTATCCTTTATCTACTATAATTTATTTCTATGAATAATTGAGAAATAAAATGTTTGAACTAAAGTTGAGGAAAGATATTGTTATTGACTTTCAATTCTCACAACTTACGATTCTTATACCCGTAGCGTGAGCTCCTTAAGTCACAACTAGCGAACTTTCAATCCTCACGGACTTACGGGGCTCACGCTACAATCCCCGTAAGAACTGAATGTTGCGCATGCGCATAATGGTCCATAATGGTACATCTTAGCGGCCGTGAGGAACGAGAGATATTCGCTTTATTTTCAATAGTTGTAGCTAATTATCAGTATTATGTGGCATTTATTTCCTCTTCTCTCCCTGATAATGAGGGAGATGGATTAAATGTCCTCTTCTCTCCCCCATGGAGATGGATTCCACCAGGAATGAGGCACTGAGAGCGATTAATCTAATGTAGTAAACACTTGTTCTGCAATCTAGCTAAGGTAAATTTGTATGACCTAAATTGACATGCAACAATCGATATCTTATTCTTCTCTGTTAATGGCTAACAAGTCAACAATTGAGCTATTATGGTCATGCGTGGGGGGAATGATTTGTGACAGTAATAAGGGTCATACACAATACACAGATACGATTTTGTTTTTACCCAATACTTTTATGGTAACATTGTATAAATCTTCTTCTTTTCCGTATTTTCTTTCCCCTTTATGGGAACACCAAGTACTAGTCTTGTAGATAGTTTAACGGTTAAAATTGACAACATTATAACATTATAAAAACTATAAAAGCCTCCACCCATGCTTCAAACATTCGAAGTATATTTACACAGTTACAAGAGTATTAGAGCACGTTGCATATGGAGTTTGTGACACAACTCGGAGGATATCCTTGTTACAGCATTAATATCTTCAGGTTTAGTTATAACATTCTTGTAGTTAGTGCAGTCGATTATAAGACTTGTGATTGCATGTTTGTCACAGAAGAGCTTGTTATATTTAATAACTATTTATGCGCTCCTATGATGGATACCACTAGTTGTTTCAATTTGGCAAATCCCTCCTTACGAGTTTAATCATAT